>PVJH01000676.1:0-277385 GCA_004026705.1 Nesogale talazaci
TGTATCTTCAGTGTTGTCCTCTGTATCGCCTTCTTCTGGGAAGGGGATCAACACAGTTCAGCTTGGGCCTAACTCCATTGTCCTCTCTGTTAGTTTGCTGCTCCATGACAGTGTTTGGTGCTTTGCAATGGGGCCTGTTCCCTCTTTCCCCTTCCTGTAGAGACCTAAACAATACCACTCTCGTGGATGTATTAGTGCCCTGTTCCCCAGCAGCCTCTTTTTTTGTTTTTTCTTTTCCCTATCTTCCCCCTCCCTTTTAGTAGGTTTCTCTATGTGTCATTCCTGAGTTGGGTCAGACCCCTTCTAAAATGCCTGGACCTCAACAGGAGATATAAACATTAAGTAGCTTCTCCTCCATGACCATTGTATCTTTTGAGCTTACCCCAGTGGGCTCATGTTGTACTTGTCCCTTCATGATTGGCTAACTTCACTTAGGATAATTTCCTCCAACTTCTCCCATGAGACTATGTGCTTCATGTGTTCTTTGCTGCTTTTTAGGGCTGCATAGTAGTCCATTCTATGTATATATCAGAGTTTTTTTAATCCATTCATCAGTTGATGGGAATTTAGATTGTTTCCAGTTCTTTGCAATTTTGAATGATACTGTGATGACCTTGGTCTGTATCTTACTTCTTCTGGGTATATGCCCAGTAGGGGAATTGCTGGATCACATGGTAGCTCTATTTTCATTTGTTTTAGGTATTGCCAGATCAGTTTCCAGAGTGGCTTCTTGTATCTCCAGGACTATCAGCAGTGGATGAGAATTTCTACCTCACCACACCCTCTCCAGCGCATATTGCTTTCTGATTCTTTGAATTGAGCTATGTTGGAGGATATTAGGTAGTGTCTCATAGTTGTTTTAATTTGCATTTCCCTTATGTTAATGTTCGAGAAGATTTACTCATATGCTTTTGGCCATTGAGATTCATGCCATTGTGAAACTTCTTTTTAGGTCTTTTGCCCACTTCCTCTGTGGCCTCTTTCTTTTAATCTTGTTGTAGGCTTACAAAGTATTGTATATTTTAGTAAAATGCCCTGTATCTAATGTGTCATTGATAAAGATGTTTGTCCAGTCCGTGGGTTCTCTTAATACTCTCGTGACAAGATGTGCACAGGTGTGTCATCTTCAATATATCCCACTTGTCAATTAATGCCTGCTCTGCATTTGTGTCCTTCCTAATTCTAATGCCCTGAGTATTCCCTGCACCAAAGTTCTTAGGTTTGTTCCAGTTCCCTCTTTGATGGCCCTGATAGTTTGGGGTTTTACTTTGAGGTTTGTGATCGACCTTGACTTTATTCTTGTGCATAGAGGAGGAGTGTCTAGCTTAATTTTTCTGAAGGTAGATATCCATTTTTTTCCAGCACCATTTGTTGAAAATGGCATCTGATTCCCATTTGATATTTTGGAGGGCCTTCTCAAAGATCAGTTGTCTGTATGCTGATGTTTTTATTTCTGGATTTTGTGTTCTTTTCCATTGGTTTGAATATCTGTCATTACAACAATATCATGCAGTTTTGACTAGTGTGGCTATATTATAATTGTCAAAGTTAGGTAAAGCAAACACTCCTACTTTGTTTTTCTACTTGAGGAGTTCTTTGCTAATTCTGGGCTTCGTAATTCTCCACATGAAGCTGGCAGTCAATTTTTCCAAATTCTTGATAAAAAGGTGTTGGCATATGTATCGAGATAGCATTAAATTTATATAGTGCCTTGGGTAGGATTGATAGCTTTACGATATTGAGCCTTGCAATCATGAGTGTAGGCTATTCTTCCACTTTGGGGTTTTTGTAATAGTGTTTTCTATACCAATATTGTGATTTTTTTGGCTAGGTATATCCCTAAAGACTTCAGTGTGTGTTACACTATTGTGAAGAGTACCAACTTCTTGATCTCCTCTTTCTAGAAGAGTGGAGGTTCCTTCTCAGTGACTCATCTGCACTGATTTCCGAAGTGTCTCTCTGGTGCGCGTTACTCAGTCACCATCTTGTCTCAGCATCTCCTCTCTTCACTCTTTTTGTAAAATTTTTTGATGCACATAAGTAGCAGATCTTTGGGAGGTCCTACTAATTTAATTTATCCTCTTTTGTTTATGTATTGTTAATCACGTTGAGTAATGTATTTGCGCCATGTATCAAGGTGTCAAAATCTGCTCCGATTTTTTTCTTTGATGGTCTTTATAGTTTGGGGTTTTTCAGTTACATCATTAATTCATCTTTTATTTCATTTTTGTCTTTAGTGTGAGATATAAGTCCTTTCTCTGTGAACAATCTATCATTTAATGAATGTTGACCCTTTAGTAATAAATCAGTTGTGCACAAGTGAATAGATTTACTTCTGGGTTCTCAATTCTGTTTTATTGGTCCATGTGGCTGTCCTTGTACCAGTCCCAGGCTGTTAGATTAAAATGGCTATAGATATTGAGATCAGATACAAGTCTGCAAATCCCTGTTATAGAGTAAAAAAATAAAATGTGTATAGAAGAGAATTAGAAGAATGGCAACCTTAACACACACATACACATACAGATGGCAGAATCAGCAAAGGAAGAAAGGGCAGCCTATATTCCAGAGAATTAAGAGCACATGATTCACTAAGACACCTCTTTATAAATTTGCTTTCTTTTTTAAACATTGAGATAAAGGGAAAGACAACAGTGATTCTAAGATCCATTCAGCTAGAGTATAACAAGTAAACACCAGATCTCTGTGGCTTTCAACAATAAATCAACTCATGCATAGGTGAGCTTAGGTTCTGCTTCATGCGGATGAATATGGATGAATTAGAGGTTATTTGTGCTGAATGAAATAATTCAATTACAAAAGGACAAATATTGTATAAGACCACTATTATTTAAAAAGTTACATTTAAAAATGTCATCACACAGAAATAAATATTCTTCAATGGTTACAAGAGTGAAGGGGGAAAGGAGTCACGAACGAGGTCTTTTTCTCTGTATCCAGGTTGACAGACCAACTTCTCTCTGGTTTGTTACAAGCATTGGGACAACGAGAAAGATAGTAAAGCATCATTTGGCTCTCAAAATGTCTCCTTAGAAATGTCATCTATTGCTGAGCCCCGGTGGCGTAGTGGTTGTGTGTGGGACTGCAGCCCACAGGGTTGGCGGTTCAAATCCAGCAGAAGTTCTCCAGGAGCAAGGCTGGACCTCCCACCAGGGGGCAGGGATGCCCCCCCCCCCAATAAAAAGAAATGTCATCTATCTCTTTAGCTTACAATTCATTGCAAGTCCCATGATCAAATCTGAGTTCAGCTCAGTTAGGGTGTGATATACTCTGGCAGAATGAGGAAAGAACTATGTTTGAACAATAGTGCACTTTTCTATGTGGGAACTGGGTAGGAGATCTGCATGTTGCTTAAAAAGAAGGCCTGATAGTCTATGCAGAAGTTCATGTCTAAAGGAATACCTCTCAAATTTTGATCTATATAGGAATTGTCTAAGAATCTTTTAAAATGAAGATTCTCATTCTGGGGGTAAGGCTAGGGATTTGTTATTTCTAAAATGGCCCTAGGAAATGGAGATGCTACCTATCTGACACCCACTCTTTGAAGATCAAGTTTATACACCAACTTACATCCTAAAATGAGACAGAGGAGAAAGTGCTGATCAGTAAGCCTTTTGTGTCAAAACAGGTAAAATAATGAATTCCCAAGGTAGTAGATGAGCCCATTCTCAAATGTTGAGTTTTTAAGTTAACATTCTGGTGGTCTACAGAGACTATTGGAACTTAGGTCTGAAAGAGCATGAAGGCTTTTTTAATGATAGAGAACAGATCGGATGGTGTTCTTGGAAGTAGAGAATGAATAGTCAAGAGGTTGCCGTCAGAGGAAGGGGTGAGGTTAAAGATTTTGAGCTCAGGCAGTTTCATCCAAGAACTTAAGCTACCACCCTGCCAGGAGTCTATTAGTAATGGAATATAAGCCAGATGAAATATCAGTAATCTTCAATTGCAGAGGGGACTCCAGAAACTGGCAATAAATATTTTTTTGAGTACTCCAACAAGAACAGGAGTTGTCATAATTCACATCTTTAGATGGGAGAAAATGATTCAGTGCAGTTAATAAAAGCCATTCAGCAATTTCATTGCTATGAAGTATGTTTCATTTGAGTTTTGATTGTCATAAATATTTTTGCTAGTTAAATCCTGAATCAAAACTACAGTAGTGGGATTTGACATTTAAAGAGAACATTTTGTGGGGAAATGCTTCACTAGAATTTTCATAGAGGTTCTTCAAAGAAAACTATAGTGATTTAAGACCGCTGAATTACTTGTCTATTTCTCTTTTATAATGACATGAATGCAAGTGTCTTGACCACTATTTGTAAGATGAAACCCATGTTGGTATTTTAAAGGTGACTTAACTTCAGCAGGAGTAACTCTTGTATTAAAATTCTGTGTCACACATAAGTGGCATTGAATTGGGGTCCTCTATGTACTGACTTTGATCCTGTGGGTAAATTTGTAACTTTTGGGATTTATTTCATTTTAACTATATATGCTATTTCATAGTGTTAATGTTAACAGTATCACATATAAAGGTCATTACATAGAATGCCCTCATGACTACTATGTGTGTGTCAGAGTAGAATGGAGTACTACAGGGTTTTTAATAGCTGATATTTCAAAAATAGATCCTTTGGCCTACTTCCACATAGTTCAACATGGTTTCAAACTCTCAATCTACTAGTTATCTGCCAAAATACATCAACTATATTCACCATCCTACTCCAGAAAAGATTCTCTAATAATCTGCTATATTTTATATTTGTGGTAAAAATTTGCAGCACTTGCTTCTACATTGAGGGTGACCTACTTATTGCCAAACATGAAACACACAATAACAAGTGTTAGAAAGAATATAGAGAGGTTGCAGCCTTCATACATTGCTAATGAGATGACAAAAATGTTATATCCACTTTGGAAAACAGTTTGGCATTTTCTTAAAATATTAAACATATTTAGTTTATGACTCAGAAATTCTGCTTTTGAGAATTTACCCAGGAGAAATGAAAACATGCATACATAAAGGCTTGTAGACAAATGTTCACAGAAACCCTCTACACAGTAATCAAAAGGTGACAGTGGTGGGGCTGGGAAAACAAATGTCCATCAACTGCTGACAGAAGAAAGCAATGAATCTATCTATACAATGAAATTAGGTTGGGCAGAGAATAAATAAAAATTAAAAGGAATGCTGCAATATGAATTAACCCCAGAACCAAGTAGAGGAAGTGATATGCTAAAAGCCACATATTGCATAAGTCTGTTTCTGTGAAATTTTCAGAGAGACATTCTTCTGGGAAAGAGAGTAAATGAAGAAGGGCTCAAGCCTGGCCACAGCATGGAGGGTACCTTCCAATGGGCATGAGGGTAAATAGCAATCATCTAACTACTAAAGATTACTAAAAATCTTTCAAATGTGTATGCAAATGGTGCCTCAATAAATCCATGCTCTTTTAGAATAAACTCTATTTTCTTAAGATTTTGATCATTGTTACATAGATTCCTATTGTTGTAAGGGGAACGCAATCAGTGAAATTTTTCCCCCAGTCTCTTGAAATGTGCTGGGTTCTCCACATGATCACAGCTGCTTTCGCCTTCTCAGTTCAGTGAAGGCTGCATTGCTTTTTCCAGACAGGGAGCTTCACCCTGAAACGAATCGCCCGCAGGCACGAGCAGAGGCTACTCACATCTGAAAACAATAGACTGTCCAAGCAGTAAATGCAAATCAATAACACTGACTGATGATTTCACATGAATAAAAGGAGATTTGTAAGATGGTGTGTCTTCACTTTAGCCATTAAACTTCTCATTCACCAGTTCTTCATTAAAAGCCTGTCTTCAACAGGGCAATTGAATCTAAGATAGCGGACATGTTTGAATTATGAAGATCAACGGCTTCATTGTTGGCCTTGGGCACAGGATAAAAGGAACTGAATTTAATACCCCCGTCCCTAGCCTGCTGATGTAAGGAGTGGTAATTGGCAGCACCTGGAAGATACCACCATAAAGACTTGCCAGAGATGTGGCTGTAGAAGCACCAGTGCATTCTCCTCAGGCCAGTTCTGATTGGCTTAAAATGTTCCAGACGTCCCCAAGGCATCAGATTTGAGAGCTCTATGAGATAATCCTGTGTAGACATTTTCCAAATGGGAAATTGCATGATGAGTGATTGTAGGGCCATGCCATGCACTTCCATTGGAAGTAAACAGGAGAAGCAGACAATTTCAGGAGGTGTTTTGGGTGTTCCCACTGGGACATGGAAATAGAATCTAAGTACTCTGCCCCTCCTAGCATGATTAGGTGTGTCTCCGTGAACACACAACTTCCCAACTTATTCTTTGCTTGTTCGTGAAGGACCTGGAAGCCAATAGCGATCAAAGTGATCTCAAACCAGCACAACAATCCTTCCAAAAACAAAAAACTCTCCAGATGTCATACGCAAGTCATTCGTGTCAGAACACCTTGGGCGCTGCAGGGGATGTGCTGTTATAAAAAAAAAAAAAAGGAAACTCCAGTGAACAGGGTTCACTCTGTTGGTGTGGAGAGCAGAAGAGCAGTGATCAAAAGACAGAGACCTGCCTCCTGGAATGACTGTTCTGGCCGCAGTTCTAGAAGTGTCACCTAGCCTGGTGGTTGGCACACTGCAGCTCGAGAACTATCTATGACTCTTTCAGTGTGAACATGGGGCTCTGAAGTCGCATTGAAAACATATGAAGGTTACTCTTTCAGATCGCAGTGATTTCATTTGTTTGGAAAAACATATTTAAGGCTGTTGGGTGATTTTAAAGTTGTTAGGAGGGACAGGGTTGACTCTTTGGCTTCAAGAGTTTATTGAGCTCCCTGGCCTAGACCAATGGCATCATCTTCACCTGGGTGTTGAGCAGGAATGTAAAATATTCAGGCCCACACTGACCCTGCTGAATCAAACTCTGAGCGTGTACTCTAACAATAGTGTTTAAATGAGCCTTCTGTGTGTTAATGCAAAATAAGGTTTGAGAAGCTTCACTCTGGGACAAGGCAGGATTCCTCGGTGTGACCATTGCTGCAACAGCATTGGACTGGTTGATTCCTTTTTGGTGAGGTAGTGTTCTCTTATACTGTAGGATCTGTAGCAGCACCCCTGATTTCTATTCAGTAAGCCTCAGGAGCACCTCGGTAAGGACTATCAAAATGCCCCCCATATTGCCCAATGTTCCTTGGAAGGGTGGGGAGCCAGGCATGCTCCGGTGCTGATTAGTACTTAGACCAGCTGATCAGCATGACTTGAAATAAACCTGTGAGAGGATGAGTCTACCTGGCACAGCCCAAGTCCAGCTGAGTAACAAAAGAGAGGGCTCTGGAAGGTGAGAAGTTTTAGGTGTTCAGAGTAATGACACATGGATCTGTTTACTTCGTCTGAAGAGTTGATTTCCTCTGGACTGGTGATATGTCTTTTTAATTTTTCAATGTTTCTTTGGGGGGGTCTCCACTTCTTTTTTCTTATCCGATAGTTCTTAGTATATGTTCCATGTAGGTCTCCTGTGAGAAAAAATAATGTTTGAATGATGTTAAACATTTGAGAGAGAGTAGTATGTTACTTCTTTTCTGAATTTCCAGCACACATTTTATTTATCACAGTATGGGATCAATAAGAGCTATGTGTATTATAAAATGAACAAACAAACAAAATGAACAAACATTTAGTCCTGCTTCATAAACACCTCTGGGAGAAAACCAGACATCTGTATTTTCAGCAAATCCCACTTCTTGAAATATGCACAGTATGGTGAAACCTCCATTTTGGTCATGTATTTGTATCCTGGTCCCTTTGGAATTATCTGTAGGTGTGGAATTTCTCAGGTTTCAAAATTAGTGCATACGTTTTTTAAGGCCTTTGCAAGATTAGGCTGGGCTATCTTGGCATGCTCAGGGGAGTATATTAAGGACCACTTACCTTGTGGTGAGGCTAATCCTGGATTGAATGTTCAGGGGGCTCCTGAATATTCACTTTCCCCCACCTTCTTAATTTCTCAATTCAATTGAACACTATTGGGACACTCAAGTACTTCCTGATCCACTATGTAAAGAAACTAACTGCAAGGTAGAGAAGATTTTGTGGCCATCATGATGCACTCGAAGTTGGTTAAAATCGGCCAAGGCAAAAGATTCCTTCCACTCAATTCTTAAGATATCTTCTCGTTTTGCACTAGACTCGCCTCTCCATGGCCAGTTGACCTATGTCATGATGCTTTGGTAACTTAATGTGGTATATTTGAACTTCACTTGCTCCTTCCCTCCTAAATGTTCATTTTGTTAGAGCCATTTTCAGTATTTAATAGGAAACCATTATTCAACATATCCCTCACCGGTTATTTTGCTCAACCTTATTTGTCTTGGGAACCTCAGAGATTAAATCTTACCAAGCTGCAGTGGCTTGAACTGCTAGGCTTCCTTCCTTAATTTTCCTGGGTGAGTCCAGGAGGTCAGACATAGTCTGGGGCAACACTTAAGGAGTCTGTACTGTGAAGAAGCAATTGGATTAGTTGTTTTGGATGGCTCTCTTTTCACATTGAAATGATCGAGGGTGGGTGTCAAGATGAGTTTTAGACTGATTTATTTGGTAGAGAAAATACACCAAAGCTGAAGAGAAAATGCCTCCTCGTTATGGTTGCTAAGCTACACCTGGGCACTCATGATGCACTCCAAGAGGGGAAGACAAAGGGTCCAGTTTTTCTTCATTTATTTCAATTGTACATTGTAACCATTACTGATTAATTACACCACTATCTCAGATCCACGTGCAAAGACTCAAGAAAGTTAAAAATATCAAGTATTTTGCCTTTCACCATATATATATGATACCTTGTGATCATTACTTAGTGCAGATCCATAAAGCATTTGAATATCACATCAGACCCATTGCAGATGGAAGAATGGGGGTCTAAATAAAGCAACTAGAGGCCGTCCTGCTTTTTAACAATTTAGCAATGTCCCGTGACATTTTAAAATTAAAATAAATATATTACAATACAATCTTTGCATTCTATGAAAATTTTTGTTGCTCCATATAGACCAAATTTTTAAACAAGAACTGCCCCCTCCTGCCTGGTCAGTGGCGTCCACTTAAAATCAGGTCACTTTAGAAAGATATTTATGATTGGACCAAACCCTTAAGAACTTTTGTCACCCAGGATCAGGCATAGTCTACTCAGTGATCTTTTTCTCCTATTTCTTGACTAAGAAGTATTTTGAATTAAATTTACTCATGGAATTTTCTTTTTCATGTGTGTGTGGGGGAGGGGGGAGGGCAACCAAACATGGGAGGCCCAGTGAAATTTGATTGAAATTAAGATAAAGAACATTACAAGTTAGTATAATTGCACTCACGCTCTATTTGTGACAAATTTAAATCTTGATGATCAGTGATATGCTTTATTTGTTTTTCATTTGTTTCCCTGTGATTGCCACTGGACTCAGGACTATCTAGTCCTATTGATTAAACCTGGATTTAATAGAATCTGAGGTGTTAGTTTTTCTGCCATATGAAACTTTTAAAAAGGAAGAAAAAATAATTACTTCCTCTTAATAAAAGAACTTAAGACTTTGTTTTATATAAAAGTGAGGGTTAGAAGCAATTGTCATATTTTCCTAAATTGACTAAGGAGAAATTAGAATATTTCTCTGTGAACACAGGGCTTGTTTTATCACACATTTTTTTTAAATGAAGAAATCAACAAATGAGATCATAAGCTGTCTACTTCTTTCTCATCTTCAGCAGCCTAGATGATAGTAACATGTCTATTCAATCGACTTTTAAATAGCTTTGAGGTCAAAGGTTTATCCTAGCAGGGTGTTTACCATTATAATTAAAGTTTGTCACCCTGGTGAATTATATTGCTTACTGAAGTACATCAGCGCACGTGTGAGTCTATTTAATATCAACTTCCTCACAAAGACCCCTCCAGCCCCCACGTGGTTTCTTCCTCCATTTTGGTGGCCATGGAGACAGTGGGGCTAGTTCAGGTCCACGTTAGAGTTGAGAGGTTTGGTTCTGCTTCCTTTTGCGAAAAGTGAGACTGTTCTATCATGAGGAGGGCAAGGCTGGCAGCTCCTGGTTCTTAAGGACAACACCTTGTGACCCCTGGTTGTTATGTAAAATGGCCCTCACTTGGAGACATTTGAGCCAGATAAAACCAACCCTGACTTGGAACCATACCTTGATCTAAATTACCCCACAGGTTGCAAAGAGAGCTTTTGAAGTGTTAAACAATTTCAAGTTTTTTCTTCCTCTAACTCAACCAAACTAGACACACTCCCATCACGTCTGTTTGGACACCGTGTCGTCAGAGTTAAACTTCTCCCTAGGATTTCCAAGAAGATAAATCTTCACCTGAGCAAACCACCTCTTGCTGTGATTGGTGCATTTGAACAGCTGACGTGATGGTGACGAACCAGTGTCTAACCCACAGCTCCGTCAGGCTTCCTCTTTGTACTAAAATAAGGCTCCCTGAGACCCATGTGAACCTGCTCCAACTTAGCCTATGAAGTTATACCTTCTTAAAGACCCAGTTAGGAATGGGTCTCATCCACAGCTCTAGCACTGCTGTAGCTGAGAAGAAGCCAACATAGACCAAATATCAAATGTGCTTTCTTTTTCAGCATTGTGATGTATAAGACTACTAACTGAAGATCATTATGATTGCAGGATACAGAGTAGCACCATAAGGAGACAGTCAGTTCCCTGTCCCCAACTAGAGATTCAGTCCAAGAGCTACAAACAAGAGGTAAGCTGAGGTTTAATCTTTTGACATATCTTTTATGAGAAGCTGTGTTGGGCTTTGGTAGCAGTCCTTTCGGATTTCTGGAATATTAATCCTCATTAACCAGTTTGATTCTTGATCATGTTTTCTTGCTAGTAGGTACTCGGGAAAAAGAATGTAAGTGGAGATACTGCTATATCTTGAAACACAGGGGCTCTGGTACCTTGACCAGCTGGCTTCAGTGTAAGGGAGAAGAGCAGATACCAGTGCCTACTTAGAATGGTTACTGAGGACACAGGCAGATGTGGACTTTTTTCCAGAGCTAGGAGATAAAACTTGAAGTGAGTTCTTGGCCATTCTCTGGTGCAGCTGTAATAAGTAGTTAAACATCAGAATGACTTTGGTACCATTCTAATAGACTCACCTGGAGGTTGATCAACATGTTCCCAAGCACTGCTTTCCCTTAAGTGGAATTTGGCCCCAATTCATTATACCATGTTTAGCAATTCTAAATGTTTCACTCTTTCTGGGTTAGCACATCCCCTGGTTGCCTGCCCCTTCAGTGTCCATGCCTGGAAATCTTCTATGTCTACACAGCAGGAGGAAGCAGTACTGTCCAGCATCACCCTCGCTATTTCTATGTTTGAGCCTATTGTAACACATTCTACAAAATCCTAAACTCGATATGCTGAGTTTGCTTTGCTTGGTTAGTAAGATTCTCTAAGGTAAAATATGCCAAGATATGAAAGGCTGAAGCAGAGGCTCAATGCTTAGGATTGAGGATTTAAGGTTTAGGAGTTGGCAACATATTTTCCAAACCAAGAATCTTATGTTATTTATTGTTAACCTCTCAATGTGGAAGCCTACAAACCAAGGAGGAACCTATATGATTTGCCAAAACAAATTCAACTGTTTAGATGGTAGCAAAATTCTAAATCAAATTTGGCCATGCATGTCAACCTAGGGTACGGTGGGGTTGGGGGGGGGGGAGAGGGTGTGTCTTGGTTCTTCTCCAGTGTCTTCTCTTGGAATTCTACCTGATCTTATTACTGGTTTTCATTCGAATCCATTGGGGAATGGACTGAATCTGATTCTGTTTCTTGGCCAGGAATCTCTTAACCCTGAAAGTCTTATGAGACCATATTGTTACATTGGAAAACCACCACACTCAGGATGGTGAGAGACTGAGAGAGGCAGAAGAGGCAGAAAGTGCATTGAGAATGTGCAGTAGAGTGTTCGCTTTTCTTCTTCTTCTTTAAAAGGTCAGACATTAAGTGCTTTAGGCTACAGAGCCCATGTAGTCTTCATGGCAATTCGCTTCTGCTACCCTGGAAATAAAGCAGCCAGAGTCAGGATGGAAGAATGTGGTTCTGTGCCAATAAGCGTTTTCTTGTGGTAACTTACACTTGAATTCTATATTTTCACATGGTAAGATAGTGTGTCTCGTCCCTCCTGCTCCTCCCCCGCCCCGGAAGGCTGAGAATAAAAACCAAACAGTTAACCAGAACAGGTGGAGAACTACATCTGCCCCGCAGGTCTTAGTCAATAAAATAAAGCACATTTTTCTAGGAATCGGATGAACTCTTACAGACTTGGGAGAGATCCGCAATCGGGCTTTTGTGTTCATAACTGCTTTCTAAGCATACATAAGCGTCATAGCTTCAGCTGTGTGTTCGCAGAGGAGGACGGTGCTGCAAAGATGGAAGACCTCATAGGGGGTTCTTTGTACCGATTCTGTCTGCTCTAAGAGAGAGTGTGGGCATTTTGCATCCTGACTCATCTCTCTTCCCAGTCAACGGCCTTCAACTCAACCCCTTTTACACTTTCCCAGCCCTGCTGTCACCAGGACTTGAAGGAGCTGGCAGTTTGGCAGCTGCTTTTCAATCGGTTGGTCACATGGCAGGAGACAATCTTTACTTTTTTAGCTTGTTGCTTTTTTGTGATTGAGGGGTTTTCTTACAAGCCCTGCAAGGATTGTGTGACTATAGGTTTACTCGTTTACCTCGGTGGAGGTAAAAGTATGAAATGGACAGATCTACAACCTACATAAACAAATTAAAAAAAATACCATTTCCCAAAAGATTGTTAGTCATCTTAGCATTCCTTTAAATTGCTGAAAGTTTGTTCCAAATAGTAAGTTGAACCCTGTTGAAAAGATTCATCAATTAAAAATGACAGAAATACCTTATGTGTGTCAGCAAACAATATACACTGTGACACTAGGCAAGTTATTTACCTCTCTCTACCTGAGCTGTTTTAAGAAAAGAAGGAACTTGCATTAGGTGAATTCAAAAGGATTCTTGTGTTCTTATTACTTAGTAAGTATAGTGTGTGTGTGTGTAGGTGTGTGTGTTATACCTCCTGAAACCATCAAATGAATGAGCATTAATTCCTTTACATGGAATTACAAAAGATCTTTATGGGAGTAGTGGGGTGCGAGTTGGAGGGAGGAGAGGACTGTCCCTGAATTAACATCTCTGAGAAGAAAAGCTACTGAGTATGCTCCCTTCCCACCCCCTTGTTCCACCCAATTCAGGATCTGGAGTTTCTGTGCAGTTAACTTTGAAGGTGGAGGCCATTACATTTTGTTAACTTCCTTGCTATGTATTGGATATGCCCAGTGCCCTGGATAACCAGAAATAACAGAGACACATTTTGTTAGTATATCTTTCATATACAAGGAGGTACCAGAAATGGAAAAAATTGTTCATAGTTATGTATTTATTTTTATGAAACAACCTTATCACCTTCAAACTATTCTCCACTATATTCAATACATTTATCAAATTTGCGATTACATTTTTGGAAACATGTTTCAAACTCATCTGTTTGGATGGATGAGCGCCCCTTCCTCATTTTTTTCTTCACCTCTTCTATGTCATCAAATCTCTGTTCTTTGATGTTCCTCTTCATATGAGGAAACAAAAAGAAGTCACTCGAGGTGGGGTCACATGAGTCAACTGTGTGGGACAGGAGAGTCATACTGTTTTTTCCCAAAAACTGGCACACTGTGATTGATGTGTTATAGGTTCATTGTTGTGGTGACAAAATCAGTCCCCTATTTGCCGCAAACTTGGCCTTTTTTTTTTTGCACATTGTTACACAATCTTCTCAGAATCACTAACTAAAAAGCATGGTTAGCAGTTTGACCTGGTGGAATGAACTCCAAATGCACTATAAGTCAAAATTTTTGCCCATTTGGGATGCTGCCAGACTCCCAGAACAAGATTTATCATTATTTGACATTTCAACTTTTTGGAAATGAGAAAATCACTTGTACACTTGAGTTTTTCCCATAGCATTGTCCTTGTAAACTGTATTCAACAACACAACAGTTTCTGCAGCATTTTTCTAGAGCAGGAAGCAAACTTTCATAGCTACACATTATTCTTTTAAATTAGCCATCACAAAAAAAAAAAAGTTTTGAGTGAAACTGCTTCTTCCCAGGTGATGCCACTGTGTGCACTAACTCAGAGTGAGTAGTGCAATGCTTGCCTAATGGGGAAAATGCATACTATGAAAACTCTTCTCTGTCCAGTGTAATTTGTTTCGAGGGGTATCCTCTCACATAACTTAGCAAAATGATTTTATAAGCTAATTTCCTTTACTTGACAAAAATTTTCTATTAAGCTCAATAAAACAAAGAACCATTTCAAAAAAGCTGTTAGTCTAAGGTCCCTTCTAGTTTCTTACAATCACTGAAGGCCCCAGAAACTTTATATAGGTGGATACTATCTATCAGTATTTACCATATTATAAGTGGAAGCTGAGAAATTCATAAATATATAGCTTTATTTAAAATCTCTGAGGTGTTAACATAAATACCATGTTATTTTTATGAAAAGTAAGTTTTCCAAAACACAGATGCTGCTGAGAAACACAACACTCCTCCCCACCATCACAGTTTTCTAAATCTCTTTATGACCTAGCTTAATAAAGTCAGATGTGTTCTCATAGCTGTTTCTACATTGAAGCTGTAGTGATGTCACATATCATGCAGTCCCTAGAAAGCTCCATTGCACACGTATGAAAAAATGAGGTTGGAAAAGGCAAGGGGGTTAGTCTCTTGGTGGGAGAAAGAAGAGGTTTTCTACTCCTATAAAGAACTAGTCTTGGACAATTATTTACAGGGACAGCTCAACCCTGTCATGTAGCGTCACTATGAATGAGCATCAACTTTTGATGACTGTGAAGTACCTTAGGAGTATGAAAACATTTTGCTTCATGCATATCCTCAAGTCCTTCAGTATGACTCCCCCAGGTCTCTCCAGGAGTTGTGGCAGGAGCATAGTATCATTTGACAATCATTTGGTAAAGCAGCAGTGCGTGTGGTTCCCTTTGTGTAACGTGACTATCTGTCCATTTGACCGTGCACCAACCTCTCATAGTAACTTTGCTTTGATAAGACTGAGACCTCAAGCAAGGACACCTTCATTGGAGTGTCTGTAAATAACATGAGCTAATGTTGCACAGGTAGCACAGCCGTGTTGTAAATGAAATATGATACTTTTAACTGGAAATGATATGACTGAAAATAAGAACAGGAGTTTTTGCTGCCAGCCCACACATATGAATTGTTTACTAGTGGTGGGTTGGTGAGGTGAAGTGACGCGGCATGATGTGGCTGCTGGGGTGGGGAGTGTTACTTTCTTGTGTGTTGCATGTTGGTTATAAATCTGCTTATCAGATTCCACTCACCACCCCATCGATTGCTTATGGGAAGCTACTGATTGTCGTGATAAAGAGTATGAGGCACAGCATCATGATTTACAGACTTTCATCTTTCAAATGAGAAAGCGCATGTACAAATAAGGTAAGTGAATTGCTGAAGGTCACCCAGCTAGGGAGCCTCTAACTTGACATGGGAATCAGACCTTCTGGTGGACATTCAGCCATACTGTCCATCTTCTGTGGATGCTCAGATGGAACAACGCTTCAGCATTAAAGTGCTAATCACAAGGTCGACAGTTTGAAACCATCAGCTTCTCTGAGGGAGAAAAACGGAACTTTCTAATCCTATACAAAGGCACCATCTCAAAACCCACAGGGACAGTTCTGTCCTGTCTTACAGGGTCCCTGTGAGTTGGCATCAGCTCCGTGGCGGTCAGTCCATCCTCTGGTATACCTGCCCCTGTGCAACTGCATACAGTGAGGAAGGAAATTGTGGCACACAGATGACATGAGTGGATACACAGATAGATAGAGATCCCTGGGGGTCAAAGTCACCTAAAGAAAGCGAAGAGATTCGTGGAGATGCAGGGACATATGGCAATGCAGGGAAAGGCTGAAGGGGAACAAATATAATCAAAGACTTCAAAGTGGAAGAAATGACTAGGAGTAAGGCGAAGAGACTGGGATGGTCCCAAGAGGGAAAAAAAGATAATAAAACCCTCACAGGAGGGTGAGGAGAGAGGAAGCAGATGGCTGAGCTGATGACAGCCACACCCTCTCCCAATGCGCAGGATCAGTTTATACAGCCTGGCTCGTCTGATTGAGGCTGCAGGTCAATAGCCCGTAAACAGATGAGCTCTAGCACAGCTATGCAAGTTTTGCACCCAAGAAGCTGGCCATTTTCACTTCATGGATGAACCACCTGAGCGAACCAGCCACAGATGTTTTGTATATAACCAGTGGAATTCACGAGAGCTCTGCAATGACATTTTCCTGTCTATAAAGTACTGCCACTTAAACAGTGATACGAGGCAAAGCACTTGGAATCTCTATCTTGAGAGGCAGTTCTTAAGTGTAACGGTTTAATGGTCATTTAGCATGATGGGCCTTCAGAGTATAGACCATGTGCCTGCCAGTTAAAATGAACACTTCTCAGTGGGAAGTCAAAGATCATGTCAGCGTCGCTTGGGTTCGGTGAAGAAGAGCCTCAGGAAGCTAATGCCAAAATCCAGAAATAAGAGTCTATGCCAAAGTACTATAGGGACTAACCTCTCTCATATGCCTACCATGTGCATAAATCAGAGTAATTGGAGAACACTGCTCACTCCAACTAATTGGTGGAAATACACCGTGTTTGGGTATAAAGTCTGACTTTTATTGTTGTTCTTTTATAAAAGGCTGCCATAATACATCCTCTATTCTCTGCCGTCCCCCACTTTAACAATATTCTCATTTTATTTGCTAGCTGTATCTCCTATTTAAAGTGGTGCTTTGTCCATATCCTTTTTGACCATCTTGAAACTTCTGTTTCCATCCTTCCATATGGTGTGTAGGAGGAAAGGAATCTCTTCAGGCTCAGCGTCACCCTCCACCCAGGCCTTGGCACCACACTTTCCCAATCCCTCAGGGATACCTGTTCCTCAACACGCAGCCCTTTGCCTGCAGATTCAATCTCTTTCTGCTTCTGCAAACACACACACACACACACACACAGAGCCAACTTCTGCTTCCCAATTCCTAGATGAGCAAGTTGAGGTTCAATTGCAATGCCACACGATAAGAAGGCACAAGCAGCAGAACCGAAACAACTCTGGCCCCAGAGCCTACACCATCCAGTGTCTCTCCTTTCCTCTTTTTCAGGTGCTGTTTATATTTTTATCATGTGGCTTATATGCACAAATGTGAACCCAGATCTATTCTTCTATGCAAACATTTCCTACACAACTGTAACAAGCAAATCACAGTAAATAACAACAAGCAGAATAGCAAGTGAAATCACAGATCTCACATGCCTCGGGGCCCACATTTATGTAGGACTCACCTATCACCTCACTGTAACAAACTGTTAGCAGTTCCTCTTGAGGAAGCGGATAGAACATTCAGTTAAACAGCACCAGGAATCCTTGGCTCGGACAGACAGTGAAGTGCTCAACTGGAAAAAATGCTAGGTGTCGGAACACAATTTCCCCTTTGTAATATATTACTTTAAATACAATTATAAAAATAAACCAAACAAAAGAAATTATGCTAGGGATGAAGTGAATGTTAAATTTACATGACAGGTGAAGACGCTTGTTCATTCTCTGCAGTGCCACCTCACTTGTGGCCACCCTTTGTGACAGAACAGAATAATTCTGTAGCATTGTCAAGGCCATGACCTCTCAAAAAGCAGTAGGCACCTCTCTGTGGATTGGAACCCTCAATCTTTCAACCAGTCATCAGGTGCTTTCCACCAGGGTCCTCTGGTGTGGGATTACTGAACATTAATTTTTTTAAAATGTGAATTGTTAGCAGTTTTCTAGAGTGAGGTGATTGTGAGCTCCACCTGCATATTCTGCCACATGTTATATCTGTTACTAGGTTTCTCTTTTCAAGCTGCCATGAAATCTTTTTTGTTATACCATAATAGGATGCCATTTGACCAGTATGGGTTTCGACAAATTAAGTTGACTGGTTTTCGTTTCATTCATCATTTGTAGATAGTGCAGTTTGTCATGTCACCCAGACAATCAAAAGATCAACATTGGCCATGAACCTCTCAGGGATACTGAGTTTTGAGGTGGTCAGTCGTTAACCCTAACCAACGGATGGCTGAGTCCCCATGATGACCTTGAACTCCCAGGTTCCTCTCACCTCTCCTCACTTCCTTTCTTCCCCTCTTTACCTCAGCTATTACCTTGTATGAATACTCAGCTGTTTACAATTCCAGGTCCTCATTAAACATGTAGTTCCCTGAATCTTCATACATAGTTTGTTTCTGACGGACCCATTCTCACAGTCCCCCAAAATGACTCCTTAAATATAAGCCCCCCTTAACTGTCATTTATCCTTTAAAATCCTGCATCTCTTAGAACACCTCACAGACTATCCAGTTGGCAGTGTCTATAATGAGATCAACTGACTCAGACTCACAGCAATGTCTTTTCCAAGTGGCCTCTTGTGCATCGTGGCTAAAGATGACTGCCATAATGGCATACAGCATCATTTAAGAATTGAAGTTTGTGGAGAAAAGGGAACATTGCAAAGGGAGAGAGCTTGCCAAGCCACAGTCTCTAATAGTCTTGTGATGAGGGTAGGTCCAAATGGGGAGTTGTCAAGTGGATTCCAGCTGATTTCCAAGCAGAACAAACATTCGAAGCCCAGAAGAGTTTTCTAGGCTGTAATTATGGATGCACCTCACTGGGCCTTGCTCTCATGGAGCTCCTGAATAGGTTTGACTAGTCAATCTTTCTGTTAGCAACAAGTACTTACTGTATATATTTGAGTATAAGACAAATCAAATATCAGCCGAGACACCTAATTTTACCACAAAACGGCATTAAAATGTGCTGAAAACCTTGGCTTATACATGAATATATACAGTAATCATTACTGTCCCATGGACACCTTGAATAGTTCAGTAGTTTTCCCCTGTTGTCTTTTTAAGCTTTAAGCAAGCTTAAAGCAAGCTTCTTGGTGAATGAATGATTGGGACAGCTGGGCACTTGATGATATTTATTTGTAGAATTGCATGGAAACATCAGTTTCCCAATAAATGGACATCTTATTACTTCTGGGAAATTATTTTTCCTCTTGTGTGGAATGATGAGTCTGTTGAGTTGAATACTGGTTTCTGGGGAAACTCTATGTGAGTCCAGGTTCCTTCCCTGGCAGAAGGTAGGTATCAAATGTCAATGTCCAGGGAACTTAGATTGTGCCCTTAGGGTCATTTTCAGACCTAAGTGTTCTATCCTTAAGTCCTGGTCGTTCTTTAAATCCAGAAAAAACAACCCATTGCTATCTAGCCCGTTCAGGTTTGGAAATCTATAAAGAGTTTCCAAGACTGTAAATCTTATAGAGCAGAGGGCCTCAACTTTCTCTCTAAGAGAAGCTAGAGGCTTTGAATCACCAACCTTGCAGTTAACAGCCCAATGACCAACCCCTGGTACTATCTGGCTAGATATTTAAGAATCAGTTAAGTTGAAAAATTGGCTTTGGAAATGTTCATAGGAAAATCCACAAAACAAAGAAAAGGCAATGAACAGGGCCTTGGAAAATCAAGTCAGCCAAAGCGAGTGTCAAATAACCAATACCCCATGGAGATAAAACTCCTTAATATGAGATTAACGGTACTCATTGAAGTGGTCTGGATTTGAGGTAATTCACCTCTACTGAGGAAAATGCAATTCTATATCTTTGGATGGGCTGCAGAGAAAATAGGGCTTGATATTGAGTTGTAAGACCGATCAGATTACAATAATTTTGCTGGGGCCCCCGCTAGCTCACAACTCTTCAGTGCTGGTTCAATAGCACAGTATACACTGCTTGTGTTCAATGTGGGTATTAGCCTCTTTGACAATATATCCCACATGTTATTGTTTGTGGAAGAGCTAGGTTTAAGAGTTCAAAATGATTCATCTAATACACACCTAACAGAAAAGACATGTCTGTAACAAATGATACCAAACTTACTTAGTGTTTGAGTCATTTATACAGCAAAGCTTTTAAAAATTGAAACATTGTCCAAATACTTCATATGATAATTCCACTTATGGCTACTTTTCATTTCTATTTCTATGAAAAAGAAGCTAACACTTTTAATGTTTTATCTCCATTTTGTCCAAGAAATGAAATAATACAAAATAAAAATAGCTTAAGAAACAACTATCATTTTAAAGTGTCCAGTATTTTAAGACAATTAAGCACAGCACTTAATAAAATATTCTCACAATATTGTTTAAGTTGTTCAAGTAAATTTTGTTTGTGCAATAGTTTACTGTATTAGAGAGAGATCTTATAAAAGATGAAATCTGGGTATTTTTATAGTTTAGAGTATTTGGCAGTTATTAAATGTAAAACTTACTTAAAACAACTCCAATTGTGTTTGATGATATTTAGAAAATAAAATGTAACACTTATTTTCTATACATTAAGGAATTATAGCATACTCAATTAAAATTTTGGAAAAACAGAATGAGAATGAGGCAATCACCTATAAAAGTCTTCCAGGTTTTACAATTAATTTATTTTCGTATAACTACAATCAAATGGAAATTAACAACTGTGAATGTAATGATATATTTCTTGACATTAAATATTCTTTGAAAATGTAAACATTTTAAATGTCTATAATATGATTATATAATATGAATATATAATTGGATTATATATTTAGCCTTAACTCCTTTGCTTTTTACAGATAGTGAAACTAATTTTAAATATATTTCTGTATCTACAGATTATTGCTTTAGGACAGCTTCCTAGAAATAGAACACTAGTTCAAAAAAGAAAACTTTCTTCATACTGACTGACCAAACAAACCCACTGCCATTGAGCAATTTCTATTCGTAGCAACTCTATGTGGAGTTTCTGAGGTTCTAAGTCCCTGTGGGCTTAGCTGGCTTCATCATTCTCTCACAGACTAGCTGGTGGGTTTGAACCACCTCCCTTGTGGTTGACAGTCCTCTGCTTATTGGACATCACCACCAGAGCTCCAATGTTCAGACACTGCTGTCAGAAGTATGGCGCTGGTGAAGCTGCAGAATAAGTGAGTTTTATTTCAGGGTGAGCAATTCAGACTTCCTCCTCCAGAGAAAGGTGAGGCTATCTGCTCCTTTAGATTTATAGTCTTAGAAATCCTCCATAGGGTCACTGTGAGTTAGAATCTCCTTATGACAGTGGGTTTGTTTTTTGGCGTGGTATCAGTAAGTTTATTAAATGACTTATTGATTGCTCTTTTACCAGTATAGCACTTCATAATTAAAAAAAGAAAAACCCAATAAAAACATCCCTTGGCCACTGCTATAGAAAACTATGTACATTTGTATCTATTTCTTGTTTCTTTACCTGCATCTATAGATTTTTACAGAGTTACAAGTGATATTATTATCACTTTATAGCAAACTCTAATTTGGGTAAATTCCTTTTATAGGATGGGGCCAAATCCTTGTTTTTGTAATGGTATTTTCAGAATCTTCCTGGATATTCACATTTGCCCATCTTTATTTCCTGTCACCAATGAATCAAATTTGAGTTACAATTTTAGTTTAGGGAATTGTCATTCCAGTATTGAATTTTTCCACCCAAGAATGGGTTGGCCATTTTATGTACTTTTATGCCTGTGCATAAGAACCCTGGTGACAAACTGGGTAATGAGCAGGGCTGCTAACCACATGGTCAGACATTCAAAAGCACCAGCCACCATTTAAGAGGAAAATGAAGGTCTCTGCCACTCTGCTGATTTTCCGACTTAGAAACTTATAAGGACAACTCTACCTGGTCTTAAGGTTACTGAGTCAGAAGCAACGAAATGGCAGTGCATGGCTGTGACTGTCCACCCACTTAGCACTGATACTGGGTAACTTAGTCTAAGTTATTTATCCTCTACAAAGACCCATCTTCCTCATGTGTATACATGAGTATGATACATGCATTCCGTTTGTTGATTCAGATCTTCCTTTACTTTAGAAAAGTTTTCTTGTAGCTTGTAACTTTTTTCTTGTCTACTTTTATTGCAATCGCACAAATTCCTTGTATATCTCTGATCTCATTTACACTGTATTTTATTTTGCTTAATTTCTCCCAGTTTAGTCTTCATGCTAACATTTTATCATGCTTGCTTAATAGCTTGTTGATGTACGATGATTTAATTTGTATAATGATTTCAAAATTTCAACTTTCTGGGGTATGTCAGTTAAATTGCCACCTATTAGTTGCCTTCTATGTCTTTGTTTTTTCCTTCTAATTTCAGATGGGTTGTTTTTTAGTTTCCTTTAACTGATGACATTTTACATTCTGTTCTGTAGATTAGACTTCATTTTTTATTTATTTAGAGTTACCTAAGTATGTGAAACCTAACCACTGTAAAAGACATACTTGGTAATAAAATGATAAATATTATGTGTAACATATGTCAAATGAGCAACTTAGCAAAAGGGTGAAATAACCATGTAATACAACAATAGATTTAAATAGGTGAAATCAATATCAGAATTGAATGTCAAATCAATGAGTAAGCCCTTGATTTGACATTCAATTTTGATAGCAGAATAGCAGAAACAGGTAGCCGAAATTTCAAATATATTTTTAAAGTAGAGCAAACAAAAGCCCATGTGTTCGATCTAGTTAAGACTGTTATTTAAGAATATTACTGTTTGGGCTGGTTGACTAAAGAGACAAATCCAATGACACTCATCTATGTATAAGAAACAGCTTTATATCAAGAAATAATTATATACGAAGACCCAGTCTGTCCCATTCAAGGCGATGGTCTGATCCTCGCCAGATGCCATGATGCAGACACAAAACAATCACAGGCCAATCTGGGCAGAGTTGTGTGGCTGCAAAGTCAATGGAACAAGGCAATGCACCAGCAGCTGTGAGTCAGTGGTGGAGTCGCAAGGCGCAGGGACAGAGAGACAGGAAGGCCCCCAGGGTCCTCCTTATGAAAAGCCCATCCCCCAAGGGGGTATCATAGGGCTCTGAGCTGATTGAGGGTTGCCCTCTTCCCTTACATGCCCATAAGTTGAGATAAAATTATCCCCCAGGTATCATTGCCTTTGAAGGCCTCCGTTCACTGCTTTGTTCCCTCTGCCTTTCTACCTAGCTGATTATTGACACTCTCACAAAGTTGTGCAACATTTTCTATTGTTTTTGTAATGATTTTTTCAGCATATTTTGGAGAAGTAATCTACTTTATATACTTAACACTGGGTATTTTTATTTTTACACATTTGGTGTAGAAAAATAGTTCATTGTGGTTTTCGTTGACATTTACTCGTGAGGTTGTGTATTTTTGTATGTCCAATGTGAATATGTGTTTCATTTCCTATTAAATACTTAGGATACTGTGCTTATTTCTAAAACATTTAATATCCTATACACTAGTTCTTTGTTAATGATAGGTGTTGCAAATATCTCCTTTTAGCTTTTTTTCTCCTCTTAGTTTTAAGGATGTCTTCTTACTATTTTTGTAGTGTCGTTTGAGGAACATAAACTTATTTTAACATAATTTGTCCTCTATGATCCATCCCAAAGGAATGAAAGTATATTACTTCAGCTTCTATGATGCTATTTTAGTTGTATGTTTTTGAATCAATTGCAATTAATAATCACCCTAAAATTTTATTTTTCATATTGATGCCTTTCACTTTATTTAGATTTGATTTCTATTGCTGGTGTGAGATAGGGATCTGTTTTTGTCTTATTTTTCTTATAAGTAAACCCATTGTTCAGACAACTTTCCAGCCCATCTCATTCGCTCTGATACATGCATTTTTGTTATAAATAACATGTGCACATGTGTGTACGGCTTTCTGGGATCTCAGTACTTCTGTTCCATTGTTTATAAGTTTATAAGTAAATATTGTTTTAATTACTACTTATAGGTATTGACTTCTAATAGGGTAAGCTTTCTAACTTATGCTATCTCTTTTTGTCATTTCTAAAAATGTTCAGAAGCAGTTGAACTCCAACCAAATGTGGGGAAAAGTGGGATTTTGGTTAGAAGAGTTTTTCCTCAGTGGATAATCTAGACCAATATGACATATTTGCAATACTGATTGATCAATTTGTGAAGTTGATATTTATCTATATTGATCCAAACTTCTATTTTTCGACTTTGGAGTTATATCTCTTTTGCCTTATTTTAGATACATCATTCTTGTTACTGTCAGTTTAAAAAAATTCTACATGTTCATAGCATGTAATACTGATTTTTAACTCCTTATGTTAGAAACACATTAACTTTATTAAGTTTCAATTTCTTTGGGTGATAATGTATGTAATTCTTATATTCTCGTTGAATTCATTCCCCCTGGTATGTATTTGTGGATACTAACTAAAAGCACTAGTGCATGTTTAAATAGCTTTCACAATGTCTTTCATCAAACCTGTCTTCTATTTTTATGGGAACATTCTTAACGAGTGTTCATGATGTTGAGTTGAATAATTTACACAGGAACTATTTTTCAGTTTAAGAAGATTGTCTATTACTAATTTTCTAAGAATTGCAAATTGTTGCAAAGTATCTACTGAGATCGTTTTTTTAATCCTTCACTGATACTTACTTAACATTAATCACATCTGAAATGTTTCGGTATGAAATTATTACTTGGCAAGCAAATATTTTTAAAACATTTTTGACACACAATACACAGGAGACATACCTTGTTATTCTGTCTCATTTCACAAAGTGGCATGTAATATAAATTGAAATGTAGGCTTATAAGGAACTTGACTGTTATAGTATAAAAACCACCACATCTCTCACATCTAGAAGCATGGTGCCAAGTGAGGAGATAATGAGGAGTGGATACCAAGGACTTAGGTAGAAAACAAATGTTTTGAGAATAATGAGGACAGCAAATGTGCAAATATGCTTGACATACAATGAATGGATGGATTGTGATAAGAGTTGCACCAATAAAATGATAAAAAAAAAAGAATGTAAGCAGTTGTGGCTTCATGTTATTTAGATGAGTATAGAAATTAGAATGCATAATCATTTCTATGCAGGAGCCTCTTCAGATCTAAAATGTATACCTATTTACCAATGTATACCATAAATGTATACCATTTATGAAGTTGTTGTTTGGTGGAACCTAATTGGTATCTCCTCAAAGTCAACCTACGTACAATGAAAAGGAATGCTGCTCAGTCCTAGGTCATCCCCACAATTGTTGCTATGTTCAAACCTATTGTGAGAGCCACTGAATCAATCCATTTCCCTGAGGGTATTCTTTTTCACTGAGTCTCCAGTTCACCAAGCGTGAGGCCCACCACTCCCTTGGGATTTGTTTTATGTCTAAAGTAAGTGACATGTGGTCCCACCAATTTCACTTCTAAGGAATATTCTGGCTATACATATTCCACTATGCATTTGTTCAGGACAAAAAATATATGAGCACTGGGGACATATAGGAAGATGAGCAAGATTATTTAGAGCCAGAGTATACATTGAAAAGACAATATGCTTGTCTACTTAAATTGAAAGGCACTGTTCCATTACATATATTTCCTTTATTGTTATTAGTAATGCCATAAGTTAGAAGAATCACTGGTAGAACAGGTGGTAAGCCCTTAACTGTGAACTTATGGGCAGAGATTCTAACCCACCTGCTGCTTCTCCTAAGAAAGATATAGCAGTAGTCTGCTTCTATAAAGATCACAGTCTTGGAAACCCTATAAGAGAGATCTATGGTCCTGTGCAATCAGAATAAAACTATTTGGAAAATTTTTGTTGGCTTTTTGTTTTCTTTTAAGTTGAATAAGCATTTCATTTTATGAGTTTGATATACTATGTAAAATTCTTGTGTGCTTTTTTGAAAATTATTTTTTAAATTTTAATTTAAATAGAAGCCTATATAAATTAAATAGAAGCCTATTTAAATTAAATAGAAGCCTAGCAATTCAATGATTCTTATATCATTTATTTTAACCATTCTGAATGCATTCTTGAGAAAAGATTAAATGGATAAGTTTATCAAATGTTTTTATTTCTAGCACATCTAAAATTGATCTTAAAATTTTTATGTTTATAACTCATTAAAATAGATGTGTAACTTTATTCATTCTGCAAATTCACATTGAGCTATCTATAAGTCTAGAAAGACAAAAATAATCCCAACAGCCTTTCAAAATCCAAGTGCAGGTATGGTTGTAAAGGGGAGATTTTTGTTGAAAGTTGGCAAAATAAGCAGCTGGGTCACCCTGTGTGGGAATCAACTCAAAAACAAATTATTTGGGCAATGACTTTAGCTTCCTCAACCATAAAATCACACGTGAAGCATAAGGTATAGCTGAGAGTTGAACTACCATAAAAAAAGGCACAAGAATTCAGTGAAAATCTCCTTTCTGAAGGGGATGATCTCCTCTCTAAATTCTGAGAATAGTAGACAGCAGCATATACTTCTCAAGAGGGAATGGTGACTCAATTTTTTTTCTGATGGGCTACAGAAACATATGGGTTTTAACCAATTGAAGATCTGTTCAACACAGATCATCTGACAGGGAAATTTAATTTGCTAGCATGCATGTAGACTTCCCAGTAAACTTGTCAAATGTTGCCAGGTTTCCCTTTTCATTTAATTTTAAAACTATATCATTTAACAGATGTTTCCACCATACAAAAATGCACTTGGAATGTGAAAAAAAGAAGGTCCATCATCCTGAATGACTCTCCAGGTGTAAAAGAAAACGTAATATAAGAGTAAGGTCTCAAAATGGGAGCAGTAAAAAGGGATACAAAATGGGTGTCTTGAGGTTATGTTGTTAGAAGCATACATGTTTTTGTTTGTTTGTTTGTTTGTTTGTTTATGAGTGTGTGTGGCACACTGTCCTGGTGGGAGTAGGAAGCCCAGCTTTGCTCCTGGAGAGCTGCTGCTGGGTTTGAACTGTCAACTCTGTGGGCCGCAGTCCCACATAAAAACTAGACCACCAGGGCTTAGCCCTAGAAGCTTACATGTTTAGAATTGTTACTTTGTATGTATAGCATTGCACAACTCTTCCAGATTCAAGCATTTCTCCTAAAGTCTCTTGTCTCTATTAAAATAGCTAGACCAATTTCCTTTTTGTTGGTAGTTTCCTGGTAAGTCTTTCCCCCATTTCATTTTTTTTAATCATCTTTTGCCTTATGTGTTACTTATAAATAGAGCACAGTTGGATTTTTTTTTTCTTTTAAAGTTTTCAGCTTGGTAAAGAAGGCTTCTTTCTGCATGATAGTTTTTGCGTAGGAAGCTTTTTCTCTTCTTTGCTTACCTATGAATGGCTTTTCTCCAATCTGTGGTAAAAATCTTGGTTGACTGCTTATGATTTAAAGTGGGGAATAAACAATTGTACTGCAGGCACTGAGAAGGGTAGGTGGGACACGTCAATTATGAGAATGATTCTAAGGCAGAGTGACTCAACCTCAGTATTCCTCCCCTGTGATCATTCTTGTGTGTGCATTATAGGATACGTCGCAGCATCTTTGGTCTCTATACACTAACTATTACTTGTTGTTCCCTTCTGTCAACCTTGCTCCGATGGATGGCATATGACTGTGCTGAACACATTCTGCCCTGACTTGCCATCCCACCCCATCCTCATGATGGCTTGCTTGCAGGCCAGAGAGTTATGATCCAGGGTTTTTTATTGGTTCCTTTTTGGTGTTAGATCACCAGCCCTTTCTCCATGTTTCATCCGATGAACTGAGCGAAAGGTGCTTAAGACTCCTTGACATCAGATCTCTGGGGTTCCTCTTGGACGGGTATGATTGCTGGAGTCATTTTCTTCCATTATCCTGTCATTTTCCGATTTGTTTTCGTTCTTGTTAATATTAGTAAAACATGAAAATACATGTATATTTAATAGAGCAGTGTACTAATTTAATGTGAAGAAGGGTCAGAGTTAAGGAATATATTCTAGGTGACACATGGGTTTTGTGATAAAATACGGTAAATATGATGGCTAAAACCACCACAGCAGCAACAACAAAAAGATTGTCTAGAGAAAAGATTTCCAATTTCCTACCGTCAGTGTAAGACATGAAAAAAAAATCTAAATTATCAAGGGTTCATGAGGGAGGGGGGAGGAGGGAAATAACTGATATCAAGGGCTGAAGTAGAAAGAAAATGTTTGGAGAATGATGATGGAAATGTATGTACAAATGTGCTTGGCACAATGAATGTATGTACGGATTGTGATAAGAGTTGTAAGAGTCACCAATAGAGGGTTAGGGTTAGGGTTAGGGTTAGGGTTGGGGTTAGGGTTAGGGTTAGGGTTAGCGTTGGGATTAGAGTAAAAAAGAGTCACAAATAAAATGATTTTAAAAATATTTTGTGCTTTATCTTATTATTTTCCAATGTATTTGCTCATTTTTATGGTCCCTTAAGTCTTAATTGTTATTTCATCTAAAAATAAACTTTTAAAATGTTAATTTTGTATACCTAATGATTTTAAAACAAGTTATTGTCAGGTATACTCACTGGCTCCCATTTCTAGCACCTTGTTTTGTGCATCATAATTTTTTTTTTGCTATGGACTTTTGTTTTTTGGAATTTTACTGTAGGAAATGCTGAGGCCTGGGTTAGATCTGGGCTTCTGTGGAGAGGTTGTATTTCTTAATTTGTTGGAGGGAGGACTGCTAAATTTAAATTCCTGGTTTTGGAGGTTGATGCCTTCTCTGGGGTAGAATGATTTTGGGGGGTGTGGAATGATTTATAATATAAATGTTTATAGGATTTTATTGAATTTAGTAATTCTCAGTGGATAGATTTTTCTTTTACACATATCACCAAAATTTAAGACAGATGGTTTGTTTGACACCAGGGATTAGGAACTGAGTTCTGTTTTTAGTTTGTGGTTAATATGAAGGCATAGGTCTTTTTTAAAAAATCCTTTTACTGGGGGTTCATACAACTCTTATCATAACCCATACACAATTCCATTGTGTTTCAAGCACATTTGTATGAAGGTATAGGTTTTTAAGGTACAACTATTCATACAGATTGTCTTTTTTCCTTTGAAATACTCTGTTGGGAAGTTTTTGAGGCTTTCCTCTGGCTTTCCATTGCTGATAAGTCCAGGGAAAAAGTCAAGGCCAGAAAATCCAGTAGATGTTCTTAAGATAAAAATTGAATAAGGTGCTTCATCCCCTCTATGTTGCTGCTTTCCTTTATTTTCAAGCTCTTAATGTTTCTTGCTTTCCAGTTCAATGCTTAATTAAAAGGGAAACTCTAAGTGGAATTTTTAATTGCTTTCAGTGGGAGAATCAATTATGGGTTTTGGTGTGTGTCATCCAAAATGGGAACTCCACCAGGGTTTTGCTCTTAAAAGTGGCAAATCTCTCAATTGCCAGACATCTGAAGAACACCTTCAGCCAGAGAGGGACCAGAAGAAACACACAGTAAAAGGAGTCTTTGACGTGAGGACAATATTGAGAGCAGAACAAATGTTCAGGGGGAAAAAAAGCAAACAGACTAAACAAACAAAAGTCTGTTAGTACTGTCCTTGGAAGGATAAAAGGCAATGCCTTCCCAAACAATCCAAGCTACAGATATGAAATTTGCAAAGCATACTCAAATGCTTAGAAATTTAAAATAACTACATAAGTGAAATGCAAACCAAAGCTTCCTTATGTTTAATGAGTAGAAACAGAAAACAATATAAAAGTTAGAGTTAGACCCATGGTTTTCCAAGGAGGATGGGGAAACCATGGGGAATCTAGGATTCTTGAAAGGGGTTCTTGAGAATCTATGCATATGTGTGTCGAGAGACAGAGGCAGTCCAGTGTACCTGGCTGTTTGCAGAGTAAGCATGAGTTAAAAGAGCTAAACAACCCATCTGCCCAGCAGGAAGTTAGCAAGCACAATTCAGAATTGTCACCATAAAAGAAATATGGAAATGAGGAGAAGGAAAAACAGCCAAAAATTTGAATTTGCTGAATTGATTTTTTTTGGGGGGGGGCATCACTGCCCTCTGATGGGAGTGGGAGACCCAGCCTTACTCCTGGAGAGCTGCTGCTGGATTTGAACCATCAAGCCAGTGGACCGCAGTCGCACACTCAACCACTATGCCACCGAGGCTCAGCCCAAATTTGATGAAATGAATATTGCATTTTATTATTATTTGTTTTGGGAAATATCCATACTCATTTTGACATGCATATTTTCTCTTGACTTTAATTTAGCTTTACATGTTGTGCAGTGCTTTTACCCTATTCAGAAAGAGCACAGTTGTTTAGATTTTACAGAGTTCCACTAAACCAATATATTGGTGTCTGTGTAGAAAACCTGTCAGAAAATTTCAGCTTACAAACATTTTTCACATCCTCCTTGTGTCCAAATTTCCAACTTGTTCAGAAATGCTTCACTTCTCTCCATACCATGTGTTTAACTAATGGGAATGATCTCTCTCTCTCTCTCTCTCTCTCTCTCTCTCTCTCTCTCTCTTTCTTTTCTGGCTAGCAATTGGTTGATGAATACATGCAGGAGTAATTCTAATTATATCCAAAGGGAGAATCTCCATTAGAGTAAGAAATGCCTAACAAAGTTCGCCTTATTTATTAGAAAGGTACTCGAGACTCGATTGTTATCTCTTCTAATAAATGGTGCTGAGGCCTAGAGTGGTGGAGCAATTGAAGTTGACCCCAGAGGATTCCGAGCACTCAGAGTAAGAACCCGGACTTCATGGTATTGTGACAGTAGGCCATAATGGTGTTAATCAACCCAGCAAATTAATTCCAGATTTAAAAATGATTTTAAAAAATAGGTTTTTTAATATTTTCTTTATGGCACTTCATTGAACCTGGCCTTTTGAGTTGCAACAGACACATTTAATATCCTTGCAAATGCAAGTTTCATTTGATATATGTTGCCCCCTAATAATGACATTCTTTTAGAATGTAGACACATTATCTTGAGGTATTCAGAGTGGGCAGATATACTTTTGCTGGGTCACATTTGAAAACCAGGATTTCACCTGTCTGAGGTGTGGTTTTCCTGTTTTTGTTTTTAAGTCAGTGAAAGAACACTTTTAACCACAAAGGCTCAGTGGGCTGTGCACTAAACAAACTTGGATATTGTAAGAGTGAAGAAATCAAGAAAGGGTGCAAGGTAGAACATTCTTGTTTTGACATTCTAATTATAAATACATTAGACTTGGCACAAAAAAAATCATCAGACCATCAGTCTTGGCGATGGTTAAGTTAATTCACTTTTTGAAGTTCAATAATTCATCTGTGAAGTGTCAGCAGCTGGGTCTCGCTAATGGTAAGCCTTTCATTCCTGTTAAATCAATTGTAAATAATAGAACCCCTCAGAGAAAAATGATGAAATAAGCATTGATTTCCAAATTGGGTGTCAGATACAGAGCATTAATAAAACACATTGCAAGCAAACAAGTACCTAATATACTCTGATCACTGAAATAGTAATCAGAGGGGGGAATCAATGATTTTTGTGTAAGTTGCTTGCATTTTAACATTTCATATGTATCTATAAATCATTAGCTCTGATTTCTCGTTTTAGGGCATATGTGCTTATTTACATTTCATCAGTCTCAATGGCAAAAGCAGGTTACTATTTGGTTGTGTTTCATGTTGAATCTGTTTCTCCCTTCTAAATAGGTGACAACGTCTGGCCACATAGTTTCTTGGCTGTCCAATACCAATGATTTTGTTGTATTTAATGTAACGCAATCATCATTTACAGCAAGTCATATAAAACACCACAGAAAAATGTAACAGCTCTAATAAAACTTTTAAGGAAAATAAAGCTCTCTAGCAGGTGTCCATAAAAGTGCTTTATGCCCTCAGACTCTATTAAATGTTAATACCAGTGTCCTGTGAATACCACATTTGGGGTCTGGCTGAAAGGAAAATGTGTCTGTGAAGCTGTGTTGATTCTCCAGTAAAGGAGGTTGGAAGGGCAATGCCATCTTATATATTAGACTGAAATATGAAAGTCGTTATGGGCTCTATTCATTGTGTGTTTTATGAAGAACTAGTTTGAAGGAAAGTACACGAATTATTATTTTTTAAAGCTATACATGGGATGAGTGGAAATACCAAGGGTACAGCTTTTGAAACATTGTCTGTAGAGTGTTCCGTGTTGTGTAGCACATTTTCTCCTATGGTTGGTCTCTAAGGATAAATTAACAGTGACATATTGAGGGTAAATTTGGCTTGATATTTATGTTTTGGTTTTTTATCTGTTTCCTCAAATTCCATTGCCAATTGCATTCTGTCTCCTAATCCATCACTTTTTTTCGGTATGTCATGGGAAGTTATTTAATATAACTTAATCATTGTTAAATGGTTAAAATCCATTATGTTCTATCTATTATTCTGTTTGACCTTAATACCAAGCTAATAAATTGCTAGTGGAAACTATTATGAAGAGAAGTCAAAAATCCAGTGGTCTCTAGAAAAGTAGGCCAGAGCTGAAGCTATTACTCACCAGAAAGAAAACACCATCATCCGAATGCAAGATGTAATGTGATGGCTGACAAATATGAATATATATATATATATATATATATACATACAGAGTATAGAAAACATAGGATTTGATATCTTTTTCTTGCCTACATTGAGACCAAATAGTGTGCATTGAAAAGGAGAGGTGGCAAAAAGGATGGTGACTGTACTTGGAATCAAAGAATAAAGGTTTTAGAAGAGAAGTCTTAGGATGTCTACCAGCTGGTAAAGGTCTCTTATAATAGAATAACTCTATAATTCATTGCTTACATGGGAGAACATTCAAGTGAGATGCTATTGATCATTATTCTGGGGCAATTAGAATACACAGGGACAGCACTTAAGTGATCTGTTTTAGCTGAACTTGAGGAAGAGGAGTTTGATCGCTGGTCCCATGAAGTCTAACGATGATCAATAATCGATAGCTATATAAGAGGGTGCTTCAAAAATTTGTGTCAGCAGTCCATTATATTCTAATTCCATTGTCCCATGAATATTTTGAAGCTTCCTTAGTGGTGTCAAGGGCTATGCGTTGAGCTACTTACAGTCTGTTTCCAGTTCAAGCCCACCACCACTCTGTGGGAGATAGCTGAGACAGTCTGCCTCTGTTAAAGATCTACAGCTTCAGAAACCCCACGAAGAGTTCTCTTTCCCATGGTCATGTTGAATTGGAAATGACTCACTGACAATGCCTTTTTTGTGTGTTTTTGCTTAGCTATACAGAGAAACAATTAGCTGCAATATGTTATTGTTGCTATTACTTGAGTTTCCATTAGTTGTAACTATGATGATGTAGAGAAGACAATGAAACACTGTCCAGTCCTGTTCTGTCATCACAATCCTTGCTGTGCTTGATTGCAGCCACTGCCTCAATCCATCTCATTGAGAGTCTTCTATTTTTTGATGGATTTTGCATTTCATGAAGCATGATAGTATTTTCCAGGGATTGGTACCTCCTAATAACACATTCAAATTATCCTCCTTTTAAAAGAGAATTCCAATTTTACTTCTTCCAAGAGAGACATGTTCATTCTGCAGGCAGATCATGGGATATTCTGTACACTTCACCAACATCATAAATTTAAATGCATCAACTCTTCAATTTTGATCCACTGGCCAGCTTTAGTATGCATATAATCCTCAAGTTCAGCCTAAACTTTTTTAAAATTTTGAAGCGGTCTTTTGGAGTAGATTTTCCTGATTCAATATGTCATCTGATTTCTTGACCGTTGCTTCCATGAGTGAAATGAAACAAAATGGAATTCTTGGCAGATTCGATCTTTTCTCTCCTTATCAAGATGCTGCTTGTTGGTCCAGATGTGATCATTTATACATACATATGTATGTGTGTTTTTGGTCTTCATCAGTTCAGTGCTTTAAGTTCTCTTTGTTTTCATCAGGCAAGGTTGTGGCATTTGTCAATCATAGGTTGTGACTTAGTCTTTCTCCAATCCTGATGTCATGTTATTCCTGATGTCATATAGTTTCTAGGATTATTTGGTGGGCTTACAAGTTGACTAGGACACCACACTGACACACACCTTTCTTGAACGCCCCCTTGTTCTATAATAGGGATCAGCAAACATTTGAGATGCAAGATCCAAAACTGTCCCTCACAACAATTTAACAATTATTCAAGGGCCATAACTATAATTTTGCAAACAAATGAAATCACCATTATCTGAATAGCATCCTTTAAATGAAACTCTGATAGTTTTGTTTTCAATTTTATACCAGAGCCACATGTACACACCGAATATGACTTAAAAGCAGCAGTTTGCCATTCCTAATTCCATATGAATGACTGCTTCTTGATTTTTGTTCAGATTTCATATGAGAAAAATTAAATGTTCTAGAACCCTTATTCTTTAAGTATCACCTATAATTGGTAAATATCCACAAATACCTTTGTGGATACCTTTACATGGTCAATAACACAGAAACATTTTTTCTGGTGTTCTTTGATTTCAGGAAAGACCCATCTGACAATAGTTAGGGAACCCCTTATTATCATTTCTCTTTTAAATTTGTCTTGAATCTTTCTGTCAATGTACTCCTGAAACCACTTTCAAAACTGTCTTCAGTAAAGTTTTACTTAAAACTGATAACTTATTGCTTGATAATATCTGCATTTTATAACTTTCTTTGTAAGAGGCTCAAATATGCACCTCTTCCATTTAGTTGGCCAAGTAGTTTTCCTCCAACATTCTTGGCATAGATGGCTGAGCATTTCCATGGTAGCTTCTATTTGTTGAAACAATTCCACTGTGATTCAGTCAATTATTGGAGCCTTGTCTTTCTGTCAGTGTCTTAAAAATAACTTGAACAAATTTCCTTATCACCATTCAGTTCATGATCATATGGCATATCCTGAACTAGTTGAACATCTTCAGTTTTACTGCAGTTAATCTCTGAATTCCTTCCACCTCTTGATGCTTAACTCACAGAATCCTTCAATATTTCAACTCAATGCTTGAATTTTTTTGTCAGTTCTTTAAACTTGAGGAATGCTGAGTGTGTTCTTCCTTATTGGCTTATTAACTTTATGTCTTTGCACATTTCCTTATAATATGAAAGAATGATTTATAAGAAGCTGTTTAGTTGCTGAAAGAAGTTGGCTTCAGGATTTTCCAGTTAGTCAGTGAAATTGCTCAATTGGAGATTGCGATGCCATTTGATACATACATTTAAGCCAAGATGGTATTTCAAATGAAAACTACCAATTTATAATTATTGTATAGTGAAGTTACATCCTTTGTGCATTTGATCCATGCACTTTGACCTGCAAATGAAGAATCTTATAAAAGTTCATGGAAAAATCATTATCTTTTCATTAGATGGGTCTAAAAAACCTTTGAAACACACTTGTTCCTATATATTAAGTTAGTCCCCTCTTATCCACAGAAGATACATGATACATAAGATCCCCAATGAATGCTTGAAACAATTGATTATACCAAACTTAATATGCGAAGAGGTGCCAACCAAAATGAAAACAAAATGCCCCTAGGATTGCACTGGGTGGATCAGAGTTTTAATACCATGCATTTTTCCTTGTAGACAAGCAGCCAGCAACTTGCTCTGAGTTAATGCACCCACTGATGTCACCTGGGAAAGTTGACTCTGGTCACAGTGTGTGTGTGTGTGTGTGTGTGTGTGTGTGTGTGTGTGTGTGTATGTGTGTGTGTGTGTGTGTGTGTGTGTTTCATGGACCATTTAAGAGAACAGTGTGACACTAAAATTTTGTTTCCTGCTTGGGAAAAATGCTGCAAAAACTCTTGTGATGGTCAACCCAGCTTACAAGGGACAGTGCTATGGGAAACATTCAAGTGTACGAGAGGTTTTCTTGTTTCAAAAGGTGAAGTGTTGACTGATTATTTTCCTCTTCTGGATATCTATCAACTTACCAAATGGACAAAAATGTCTGTTATTCAAGCTTTATCTTTAGAGGGTCTGAAAAAATTGCACAAGAGTGTGTGACAAAGAAGGACTGACTTGTGGCAGATGGGGGACTGGCTTTTCCACTATATCCATCTACCTGCTCATGCAACCATCTCATTGTGCCTGTTTTTTGGCATAAAACAGCATGACTCACCTGACCTCCCTCTATGCAACTTCTTTTTTGTTTCTGCAACTACAGAGGGACATGAAATGACAGTGATTTGACAACATAGAGAAGGTAAAGAAAAAAGGAGGCAGGTGCTATCAGTAGTCCAAACAGATGATTTTTAAAAGATTTCCAATAATGGACTCATAGATTTATTGAATGTATTAAGTACAAGGGAGAGCATTTTAAGGTGAGAAGGCTAATTTACACAAAAATTTAGATATATAACTGAAAAAACTGTGTGTGGTGGGAGGGGTTACTGCCTTGTATACTGTGTTTTTATCTGTGAATACATTCCTATGAGAGAGATTTATAAACTAGGCATACTGGGAGATTAACCATACCAATAAAAACTAGCAACTATTAAATCAAATAAAGGTTATCTGATCACAAGTACTGTGATACCAGTGTAGTCGATCTGATGAGGTGACAACTACTAAGGACAAAAGGCTGGGTAAGGTATACCGGGTATTTAAGCTGGACAAATAGGAAGACCTGTTATGTGGCTCATCAGAGTGTACCAGTTAGAATTAATTCATGTTTATTTAAGGAGATTTTCATTCAATATTTTTAGAATAAAGTTGATTTTGTGTCACTAAAAGCATGGTAAGCAAAATGGTGGAAAAGGGGAACTGATACAGTATTATCAAGGTTCCCTGTGAGATGGTATGCATGACATGCCGCCTGATAGGCCCTACGAGGCCTGGTTGAGCACTAGGCTGCGATCCACAAAGCAGCGATTTGAAGCCACCCGTCATTTGACAGGAGAAAGACAGGTCTTTGACTCTTGTAGAGAATTAGGTTCGGAAACTCACCTGGGCGGTTCTCCTCTGGCGGGATGGACTCTGGCAATGCGTTGGTTCGGTTCAGTATGTCTCTGGACTGGATCCCTGATGGTACCGTGTGGTGAACATTGAGGTACTCAACTGAAGATCAGCAAAACCACCACAGACCTGCTTTCCAGGAGGAAGGTGAGGCGCTGTACTCCAATAGACATTTAGTCTTAGAAACCGCCAGGAGCAGCACGACTCTGTCCTGTGAGGTTCCCATTGGTCGACATTGACACAGAGGCAGGGACGATGTCTATGTCGCTGGGTGCTATGACCCACTGTTCCACTCAGCTGCTGCACACGAGGTTCAAGGTCATAGTCCACCTGGAGGCGTTCCAGAAGAAAGACTTGGGATCCAGCCCGAGAAAATCAGCCATTAAAAAACCCCTGTCAGCTCTCACAACTGCGGGTATTGTGATTCAGAATGAACTCAATGACTTCTGATCTGGGTTTATACACTCATATTATACTTTATTTCCAGGGTGATTTGAAGGAGTTTTAATAATAATCTTAACTACTTTTACCGTATATATTCGAGTAAAGCTGACCCGCATATCAGCCGAGGCATCAAATCTTACCACACAGACTGCATTTAAAAAAGTGCTGAAAAACTTGGCTTGTACATGAGTATATATGGTAAGCTTATTTGTTGACTTGGATATGAATCCTCATGCTAAATGCAACCATAATGTTTCTACTTTCTACTTGCCCAATTCTCTACCAGGCTTCATGCTCTATGAGAACATGTTGCTTAGCATGGTAGCTAAAGCTGGACAGCCTATCTTGGCCTTTTATGGGATTTTTTTTGTCTGCAGGTACATCTTGACATATAAATATGCTTGATGTTTTTGTTTTCTGTTGCACCTTGAGTGCATCTGATCTTTCTTACTAAATTTCACAGCTCTCAGTACATGAAACTGGAGTTGATCTCTTTGGAGTCGTCCCTCAGAGTCTTGAACAAGTCATACACATCAAACAGGTAGTTATCCAGTTGACCTGAGTTATCTGTGGGGTCCTGCGGGAGAGGAAACCTTATACTCCCAGCATCAGGTAAAATTTTCTAATATGAAACTAGCTGGCCTGACATATATTGAAAGGCTAGCATCATACTTGTAAAATTCAAGAAGCAAAGGATGTATTCGATTTTCTTTATTTAAATTACTTGAGGCTTCTCTTCTGTATGAGCTTTTCAGTACCCAATATTTTGAATTGTAAGTTTCTTCTTTCCTCTTTAGAGTTATTAATATAAGTTGGATACTTCAGTCATGGATTTATGTGAGACATCCAAAAATCTTTCTGTTATAAGTAGTTTTATCCAAAAACCTGGTATAAGTACCTGGAAAAATAATGCCTCAGAAAAGAACCATAGACCTCTAGCTTTCCGCTCATTTAAGATTTTTCAAATTGCTGCCCCAGAGCATGCACTTGTGTGTATTTTGCACTCCTGCTATCAGTTACAAAGTGAATTGTCCTTGATCAGACTGAAAAAGGATTCAAGTGTATCCTTGTTTTGACCAGTATTCCCAAGACAAAGCAATATACGCAAAACAATTAAGAAGGGTCAAGAATGAATAAGGGATATTTCAATACTACTGAAAATAGTATTTTACAAGAACCATGCTTGGCGTAAGTTGGAAGGTAAATCGTGGCTGGTGTCAATTTATGAAAGAACATCTTTGTAGCCTATTCTGAATATTAGTATTATTAACATTGTGGAAGATTAGCATGATTCTATGATGAGATTGTCATGGTTCTGCTTATGGATACTATTTTCTAAGTGGTTAATATATAAGTAATACAGAACCACAACTAAACCATAGTTTTCACTTTTTTTAAAAGATTATTAAAAAAGCTGTCCAATAGTTTAAAGCTCATCCATTTGGCTTTCTGCTATTGTTAGAAATAATTGCCAGTACCCAGGCTAAACTCGTGACTCAAAGGTAAAGCACTTAGCTGCTAATTAAAAGCCTGGCAGTCAGTACCCATGAACCATTTCACTAGTGAAATACGGATGACTTGCTCCTGGAAAGAACACCCACTTGCTATCAAGTTTACTTCAACTCATTGCAACCTTACAGTTTAGAGTACAACTCCCTGAAAGTGTGTGTGTGTGTGTGTGTGTGTGTGTGTGTATACACGACTGAAAATCTCTACAGAACCAGCCTGCCACATCTTTCTTCAGCAGAGTGTCTGGTGGGTTTGAAGCAGTTTTTCTAATTAGAAGCCAAGCATTTAACCATTACACAATCAGCGCTCCTTCCAGTGAACATTACAGCCTTAAAAGTCCTTTGGGGACATTCTACTATGTCACAAGAGGATCAAAACTAGGCTTGAAGGCACCCCATAACATTAGGTCAATCTGCACAAGACCTCTTTAAGGTGTTGAAAAGTCAAGATGTCAACTTTGAAGATGAAGGTGTGCCTGGCGAAAGCCTTGGTATTTTCACTTGCTTTCTCTACTGGTGAAAGTTGAACATGCTAAGAGAACCAGTTCCTGGAAAAGAACATCCTGCTTGCTAAAGTAGATTGGCTACGAAGAAGAGGACGATCCTCAAGGAGATGGATTAACAAAGTAACTTGGAAGATGGTCTAGAACACCACCATGGTGAAGATGGTCGCTCCAGAGACTGCTTTGTTTGGTGAGCATAGAATCGCTATGAATTGGACCCAACTTGATGGCACTTGACAATAACAACAGCAGCAACCATAGGGTTTATCTGACTTTCCTCTTTCAGTTTGTATCTTTTGACGTGCCTCTGCTGCTAACTACCATTAGCCAGGAGCAATTCTATCCATTTCCAATTTGGGAGCAGTAGCTTGGCCACAGCATTAGTGTTCTTGACACCCAACAGGAGGAGGCTGGCAGCTTGGGGAGGAGAAAAGTGCGGTGGAAATTGGGGGTGCCTACTTTCATGAGTGCTTTACAGATGTTGATCGCTGCAGCCTCCTTGGATTACCCACAACAGACAGGATTCTCTTCTGGTTGTGTGGGTTTTATTTGTTTGCTAATTAAACTACTACGGGCCCTCATTTCAGGGAATCAAATGCCTACCCTTGCTGCATGGAGATACTGGAATCGCCAAATAGGATGCACTACATTTTCTGAGACATTATAGATCCGCGGTTCTCAACCTGTGGGTCGCTTCTCCTTTGAGAGTTGAATGACTCCTTCACAGGAGTCACCTAAGGCCATTGGAAAATGCTATTTCTGGTGGTCTTAGGAACTGAGACCTCCTCTATCTGTCTCCAGGCCAGTCTGCCCACATGCAGATACACCCACATACGAGTAACCTGTGTGAGATTGCTACCCATGGTATACCATGCTTCAAGACAAAATCTCATTTATCTGTCATTAGAAATAAATATTTCACAATATATAATAACGTATTTTTTGTGATCAATCACTAGGCTTTCATTATGTTCACTTTGTAGCAATGAAAATATATCCTGCATATCAGATGTCTATATGATGATGCATAACAGTAGCAAAATGACAATGTTGAAGTAGCAATGAAAATAATTTTATTGTTGGGGGCCACCACCGCATGACGGACTGTATGAAAGGGTCGCAGAATGAAGAAGGTTGAAAAGCACTGCCGTAGAGGGACTCTTCTACAAAGAATGTTAAGCTGAGGAAATAGTTTACCTACATTGATTTGTGAAACATAAGCTAGAAAGGCTAAATGACTTGCCTAAAGTTACACTGAGATTAGAGAGGGAGCTCGATTAGAACCCGGGCCACCAGATTTCAGAGCTCTCCTTAACAACCATGCCTGGTGATCGTAAACTAGTCTCTTTCATCCACTGATGCCGGATTTACATCCTTGGCTGTGTGATACTTGAATTACACTCAAAGCTTTTATTGTTATTATTTTTCTCCATCTGTGAAATGAGGACATCATAGAATCGAACTAAATGGTTGTTTGGGGAATTGTGGTATTCCTAGCATATGTAGCAAATGTGTTCAGTCGATGTGAGTGCTATACCCAGGCAGGAGAGAGAGGCTAAAATCAGAGAGGGGAGAGGTGCTCATAGTTGGTCTGTATAATATATAGTTAATCCCTTCTGTGGGTTTTCAGTGTCGGGGATGTGAGTAGAAAATTTGCCTCGAGTCTGTGGTTCAAGTTTCCTTCATTTTTAGCAAGTTCACCTTACTTTACAACAGAGAGACCTGGATCTTATTTAACTGGAAAAAAGCAACTGTCAGACTAATTTCCTCCTGATAATATTGTGAATTTCCTTTTCTAATTGGATAATGGAATTATTGGGACCGTTGCAAATAGAAAGCTGGGTGAACTGCTGGAAGCAGGAAGCACTGGCACTGTGGGCAGCCAGACCCACAAAATGTGTGGAGGCATCGAAGTCCTGGGAACTGGCTCGCTAGTTCCCTTTGTTTTTATTTCCTCTCAGGGCTGATTGCATGTATCCCCACAAACTGTAATTATCACCTCCTTCAGTAGCTTTGGTTTCCTTGATGAATTCTTCCTGGAAATGCTATATTTCCCTAATGAGGGAGTAAAGCTTCCCGCTTTTAAATCTGGGTTTCCAACAGATGAGCCAAACAAGAGAGAACATCCTGAATTTTGGTGGTGAAGCCATGGTTTTGCAAGCTCTGGTTGGAGCAGTGTTTTTAAAAACATGTTTTTTAAATTTGTATTTGTTAAAGGTAGAGAGTCAGATCAGAAAGAGTAGGAGTTAGCCATGGCTTTACTCTTTCCAAAGAAGTGTTGATGTTGATGAAATTACATGGCAGAAGTCCTTGCCAATGTCAGTGCCCTTGAAATCTTGTTAACAAACATTTGCTTATCAATATTTTAAAGTGTTCTATTTTTACCTGTGTCTGGAAAGAATCTCCGGACCCATCTCACATCATACGTACTTGGTTGCTTCTTTATATATGTGAAAGACGTCTACAGTGAGGACATACTTCTAGTTTTTACAGCTGCAAATGAAAGGGAGAAAAAGTCTTGAGGTTTCTTGTATTGTTGTGAAAGATAATCTTAAAAATGGATGTTTGTGTATCACATTCAGTTTTATACTAGGATCATTACACACACAGTAAGTATATTTTGTAACAATTTTCTTTTGCCAGGTGAAGTAGTAAAGACATTGGGGCGACTGAGGTGTGTTTATGGCTTTCTGCTATTTGTTTGAAGGTGCATGCTACATTCTCTTCCAAGGGAGTCTTGATCATTTCTTTGCCTGGGAGGCCTACCGAGTTTGACAGTTTACATGTTGGCATTGGCTGAGGTAGTTCTAGGAGAACAGAGATGACTCTTAGCTCTCTTGTCATCTTTGCTGTGTGACAATCACCTGACACATGCATTTCTAACTTGCCAAGACCCTGGCCGGGCTGGTGTTGAAACTTTTTAGACCAGTTTCACAGAATTACTGATGGGAGATGATTTGAAAGTCAAGACGCATTTTAATATTGACCAGAGCTTTGATAAATTGGACATCTATTTTTTTAGGTAGCACCATAGAAAAATGTGATTTTGCAATGCGTCCAATTGATTATTTCCTTGAAGTGTTCATCAGTTATTCATCAGAGGGTACAGGAAACAGCAAAATGGAAAGATTTAAGGATTATCTGTCTATAAAGATCCCTAGCAAATATTTGTGTGAGTGGCTCATTCCTAAGTCATGTTAGTAATAACCTATAAAACAGGAATGAAGGCTCTAGAATCAGACATGCGTGGTATGAGTAGGGATCCTCTTACCAGGTTGGTGACTGTATACAAATTACTTAGTCATTTTTAAGTAAGTTTCTCCACCAGTAAAATAGGAAGGAAAAAGGAATAACTAAGTTGGATGACCATTAGGAACTTTAGTAGATGGTGGTACAACATTTGTGATAAAGGTCAAAGCTCACTTGTAAACTCAGTGTACTTAAAACTGTCTGGAAAGCTTTGTATAGCTTATAAAATTTGACTTTGAACAAATGAACTCCTGAATATAAAAAGTTCTTGGGTCCATAAATTTCAGTTTCTGAAAAATGCCTCATGATATCCTTCTTGTCTCTGCATGCTTCTTTTGTTTAAATTGTTTTCAAAACTGCACGAGTCACCATTCATGCTAGAGGTGGCCTATTGGTGTCTGTTAGTGAATCACAAATGGAGTTGGCTATTGACTCTTCCACTTTCTGAATGAGTGGTCTTTGGCAAGTTGCTTAACCTCCTTGTACCTTAATTTTTCTCTCTCTCAAATGAGAAGAATGATGACTCCCCCTCAGGATTACTTGTGAATTTTATGAGATACCAATCTAAGTATTTTATATGCATCTCTTGGTATCCAGTAAAGGTTATGTAGAGCTTGCCCTATTTCATCGCTAGGTTAGAAATATATAGTTAATGCCTAATGAATGTTTGCTTTTTTAATCACTATTTCCCTCTAGGGTTAAATAAAATCTCAGCAGTGATAATGAGAAGAAGAAGGGAAGGCAAACAGAGACACAGGAGGCAATAAAGAAAATCCTAACCATTTTCTGACCTATGAGAAATGAGGCAGGGAAGAGAAACAAAATAGTCAAAGCCTGTAGAATGGGTAGTTCGAGCGAGAATGAAAAGATGGGACTTATACATTGTTCACTTATAAATGACTCTGAGGTGAGCTGCCTCTCAGACTGCCCACAGCCTGGGGGACATGCCTGGGGCCACTCTGACTCTGGAGCTTTCCAAAACCATTCTTCATTCTCGAGCTGCATCATTAAAAAATAGGCAAGAAGCCTGGCTTAGTGCTGGTCCCAGGGGATGGTCAGAATTGGGGCTGAGACTAGGAGAGAGCAGCGGAGATGACTGGTCCTTGCAGCCCTGTCTGACCTTCACAAGAGAAGAGTGTGTGTTGTCAGTCCATTGCTGTAAGTGGGAGGAGGGGATGTTTCAGGACAAGCAGTCATCTGGTTAGTGAGACCATGTTTCCCAAGGAGCTGGCCCTTCTTCCTCTACCAGAGATAGGTAGAGAAATGGTGTCCCATTTGAGCCCCAAAGATAATGAGTTGGCAGTGGGAAACTCGGGCCATGTTAGAGATGGCTCATTTTTTAAAAAAAGTTTTATTCATGTAGTATACAATTCAATGGTTTGGCTAAGGGTTGTGCATTCATCACCGCACTCAATTTTAAAACATGTCTTTCATTTGGCTATTCATTATTATTAGTTCCCCATTCTCCCCATCAACCTCCCCTGCCATAGCCCTAAGAAAATATTTCCGTACTATCTCTAAAGACTTGCCTATCCATAATTGCATGCAAAGAAATTTACACACATCCAAAATTTCCATAAATGAAGTAAAATAGAAAAACCTCAAGAACTCCTATACAGAACAAGTTAAAAGGGATTCCAAAGGGGAGCAAATGTCAAGATGTTAAATTTCAACCTAAAGATATCTATAGCGATCCTCTTTCCAAGGGATTCTGTGTGAGGATCAGACTAGTCACACCATTGTGTAATGGACTGAGGGGATTGAATGGAGGTTTCATTCATGCAGGAACTCCATGAAGGGATTTGGGCCCTTCATTGGCATTCGTAGGCCTCTGCAGACCCTGCTTGGATTTCAAACACTAAGATGGTCCCACCACTCTCTGATCATGGATTTAATTTTTAATAAGCCTGTTCCTCACTGGCTCATGGTTTCTACCATGAGGACTCAGTGGACACCTCATTTTGATGGCTTTTTGTTTTGCCAAGGCTTTCCAACCTCCAATTTGACCCTTCTGAGAGTCACATAGGAGATGGTATGTCTTTTATCCACAGAAACCAGAAACTGGAACTTGAAATGGATCAAAACATTATTTTAAACTGGTCAGTGGAATCCCTCCATCAACCAGAGGAGATCAGATTAAAGACAAAATGGGGGCTTCTCTGCCCTTTCATTTTATGTTGGGAATTAATTTCTGTACTCTCAGTATGTACAAAAAGTGTGGTTACTGTGAATTTTATCAAAAGACTCTTCAAATACTTGAGTTTCTTTCTCCAAGGAGCCAGTGACTCCAAAATCAAGAACTCCGGGTTCGTGATTTTGCCAAAGAAAATTCTCGAGAGTATTTTCTTATCTTTAAAAGGCACGGGTCAGTTGTTTCCCTCTGCATCTCTCTTTTCATCGTGCATTCATGTATAATACATGCAGTCACTGAAATCAGAAAGGCACATATCCAAGGGCAATGTTCAATTTAGTTGAAATATCCGGGGGACAGATGTTAGAGAGATGAAACAATGAACAGTGTGCTTGCTACTGGACATGTCTCAGGTATGTGATGTCAAAAAATGATCTTTGTCAACCGATACTTAGATAAAAGGGTTCATATTCCCCAGTAAGTCACTAGAATGATTGAATTCAGAGTAGCTTATCTAAGGGAAAACTATTTTCTGTTTAAGATATGTATAACATAAAGTTGACCCTTATTTGCAGACCAGAGGCTTATAAGGCCAAGAATTGAGTGAACTCAGAATAATGGCACACCTGTTTTCTGGAGTCTCTGCGTGGTATACAAATGGGTAACAGACTTAGCTGCTCACTAAAAGACCAATGGATAAAGCCCACTTGTAGATCCTTCCGAAGAAGGCCTGGTAATAATCTATGTTTGGAAAACCTGCCATTGAAACACAATTTTAAGCTGATACACACAGGACTGTGGTGAACTAAATCCTCAAGTGACTGGCAACTGATCTACCCACCAACCTGCTGAAAACCTCACAAAGGTGTCTTGGCAATTGTAAGGGATTAATGTGCACACATTGGGAGTTTGCATGATCAATTTACTATCTTGACTTCACAGACATCAAGGTGGCCCCTGTGAGACATTATGTTTACAGAAGGATTCTATCTGTATTTGTCCAGATGTGTCAGAATAGAAGAGAATGGAATAGCTTTTCTAACATTGTTCATTTCAGTGCTCAAGATATTAGAGATCTATTTATGTAACTACCCATTCTGCTCAAGACACTATGGCATAGAAGTGAGTAAGGTATGACTCCTGTCTCCACTCTGCACTCCCCATCATTTACAATGATATGATTTTTTTCTTTGTTACCTGATCTGACGACACCTTATGATCACACAGACTGGTGTGCTTCTTCAATGTGGGCTTTGTGGACACCCAAAGTCCATCTGTAGGCAATTGGACATTCACTTACAGAAGGGTCATGGAGAGCCAGTCAGAGCAGTATAGCACCAATGAAACACACAACTTTCATCTCTCTAGTTCTTTAATGCTTCACACAATCCCCCCACCACTATCATCCCAATTCTACCTTACAAATCTTACAAATCCAGCTAGACCAGAGCATGTACGCTGGTACAAATAAGGACAGATCAACCTCTCAGGACCAATAATGAGAGTAGTGATACCAAGAGGGTAAGGGAAAGGTTGGGGGAAGAAAGGAGAAACCTATCACAATGATGTACCTATAACCCCTCCCTGGGGGACAGACAACAGATAAATGGATGAAGGGAACTATCGCCCAGTGTAAGACATGAAAAAAATATATACCATATTTTTCAGACCATAAGACACACTTCTGCTCCCCCAAAAAGTAAGGGGAAAGTGAGGGTGCACCTTCTGGTGTGAAGGTGTGGTACCCCAGAACATTTTAGTATCCTGGTACTATTTGGTTTGGGATATATTTTTTTGTGTGTTCCTGCTCAAAAAACTTGATGTGTCTTATGGTAGTTGTGTCTTATGGTCTGAAAAATATGGTAATTTATAAATTATCCAGGGGTTACGAGGAAGGGAGAATGTGGGATGGAGGCGGGGGGGGGGAATGAGAAGCTGATACCAAGGGCACAAATAAGAAAATGATGATGGCAACAAATGTACAAATGTTCTTGACATGGTGGATGTATGGGTTGTGATGAGAGTTGTATGAGCCCCCGATAAAATGATTTGAATAAAAAAGGATATGACTCCTGACCTAAAAAGAAGACTTTATTAAAATTAAAAATGCATGCACATGCAACATGATTTTTAGTATACGCTGTTAAGTGCCATCAGGTTGACTCGGAGCAGCCTTAAGTCCAGCACAGTGAAACTGCCTGACCCTGGTTGTGCCAGCCTCACAATTGTTATGTTCAAACCACTGTGTTGCATCATCTGTGTGACCTCATCGAGGGTCTCTTTTTGGTTCACACGCTCTGTCACCCAACACAATGTCCTTTTCCAGGGACTGGTCTTTCTGGATATCCTGTCCAAAGTACATGAGACAAAGTCTCACTCTCCTCTATCCCAAGGAGCATTCTAACTGTGCTTTCTCCATGACAGTTTTATTTATTGTCACGGCAAGTCATGGTATTTTCAATATCCTTCACCAGCACCAAAATTCAAATGCATACATTCTCCCTTGGGCTTCTGTGTTCATTGCCCGACTTTGACACACATGTGAGGTGATTGAGAATCGCATGGTTTGGGTCAGATGCACCTTGGTCCACAGAGTGCAGATTTTTTAACACTTTAAAAACAATTTTATACTGAAGATTACCTGAGGTAACATGTCATCGATTTTCTTTTTGGACAGCTGATTCCATGAGTGTTGATTATGGATGCAATGAAATGAAATCTTTAACAATGTCAATCTTTTTTCTACTATCATGCATGCGACTGTCCAGAAAGGTTTATAATATTCATTTCCTTTACAAACAAGTCGGTTCTTCCAAACGTTTATAAAAATGTGTAATTTTTGACTATTTAATATGTGAGTTTTGATGGTTATCCAGAAAATTCTATGAAAGAGCTTATCTACTTTGGGGCAGCAATGGTAAAATTATATACGTGGATAAGTACAATTACATTTCATTCCATTTATAAAGTATCCCATGTGTTTGATGTATCAGCATGTGTTTGATGCCAAAATAAGGACAGTGCAGTACTTGTCCTCATGGAGATATGTATCCAAAGGGAGACCAAGAAAATACGTGCTGATGCAATCTGTAGCAGGCGCTTGAGTTCAAAATCTAGAATAAAATGAGAATCACGTGAGAATTTCAAAGACATGGCATTCAAATGGGGTTGAGGAGTATTGAAGGGGGGTTGTTTTCCTCGTTGCTATGTCCAGGGAGATATATTTAATCTACTTTCCTTAAAAATGTATATAAAAATTAATCATATAGGATATAATCCCCTTTATGATATTTAGAAAAGTAAAGCTGACTTATTGATTACCAGGTTTTGTACTAAGAGCTTTATAAGAAGGATTTGATTTCTTCAATCATTACAAGATGAGTATTATAACCTTCAATTATTTTGAAGCAGCTGAAATGTTAAATTTTGTCAATTGCCTAATAACTTATGGCTGATTCATTAAAGAGACAGATTAAAAGTATATTTTATCAATTTTGATTACAGGTTATTCTCAGATAGATTTAGGACTTCTTTTGTTGGGGGGGAGGGCATCACTGCCTCTGGTGGTCGTGGGCGCTACCCAGTGCTGCTCCTGAGAGCAGCTGCTGGATTTGAACCACCAAGCCCGCGGGCCACAGTCCTGCACTCAACCACTTATGCCACCAGGGCTCAGCCCCAATTTAGGACTTCTTTTAAAAAAATTTTAAATATCTTCTTATCCATCCTGTACTCCAGATTAGTATTTTTCAGATGTGGTTTTACATCAGAAGCACCTGGAAGACTTCAATAAATGCAGACTATTGGAATCTCCCTACTCCAACTGGAGTTTCTGATTAAGCAGGGCTGGAGTTGGAGTCCTGGAACTTGAGCCTGCAGACCACTCCTTGGAAAGAGACTACTCTAGATCAAAGAAGGCTTATTTGGCTTAATGATGGCCCTATTAGGTCACCATAGGTCAAAATGGGCTTGACAGCAATTCAGAATGTGGCTATTTAAAATGTAGTCATGAATGAATACCACTGGTAACGGAAGCTCACACTCACCAGAAGTTCCAAGGAAGAAATATGTGACAGTTTGTTTCAGTAAATATGACAGCTTTGGAAATCCCATGTGGTAGTTAAAATCTGTCATATTTGATACCAAATTCTTGATTTTTGTTTTGTTTTGGGCATTTCCTTAAAATGTGTGTGAATGATGAAGTGGAATAGAGCCAGGATATAGTTTCTTAAGAGGAAGCTAAATCTCTATTCTACTTGAAACCCACGGTATTCTAGTTAAGTTTCACACCCAAACTTGCACCTTTATGGACACTGACTCGGAAAAACTATGCACACATTATCTGAATTTGCCCTGAAGTTAACCCTTCACAGCTAGCCGCTGGCTAGGCTTCCAGGAAAAGAACACACTCTAATTTGTCTGAATGAGAAGCCACTGTCTGAAAGCCTGAGAAAATGGCTGAAAGTCAGAGGCTGTCTGAATTGGCATCCGTGAAGTCTGTCTCTGACACTTACATCTAAATTAGACTGCTGCTAATTAAATAAATGTATAAAGCCAGCATTACACCCTGTCTCTCCTCCTCCATAAAGTGTAAGGCTTTGCCATTTGGGATTGTTGTCCATATCCATCATTTTATATTTTCTTACCTTAGGCCCAGGGCTTTAACTCAATTAAATGTGACCAGAGTGAATTTGCTGGTAAAACTCAGAGTAAAATAAATATAGGAATGAAACACTTTGAGTGAATTTTTGAAACCCAAGTTATGGCTATTAATTTGGAATAGCATATGAAATTCTCCATCATGACATCTTCAAAGGAAATTTCTTCTCTATTCCAATGATCATTTTTGGAAGTGAAAATATGCACCTGGCAGGAAATAGCCCTACCTCTATTTTGACCAAGGTTCTTTTTTCCTTTCAAGCAGCATATTAAAAACCCATAAACTTATTTATTTTGTTCAATTTATTTTGTTATTAGTTGCTTCAAGATTATACTTGATGCAATAATTATATATCTATTTATTTTTTACCCAATCTAAGAACCAAAGAAATCTTCCTTCAGCAACTACAAAATATGTTCCACAGGACACAGTACTCTGAGAAGTTAATTAACTTTTCCTTAAAAACAATATTGAGGTCAAATGCTAACTTGAATCTTTAAAAAGGAGTTCATGGACTCCAGCCCTCCTAGAATCTTCCCTATTTTGCTCAAGCACCTCTTAGAACTAGCCAAACTCACAGCCATCAAGAAAATCTTGATTCATAGAGACAATATATAAGAATTCCAAAGCTGTATAGATATTAAATGCTAACAGCCCCACCCTTCTCCCATGAGTGGCAGTGAAGTTTGAACCACTAACTTTGTGGTTAGCAATTCAATGTTTCCTGGACACTGTCTCTGGGACTAATTAAAGGCTAATTAGAGTCTAATGAAACTCTTATTATAAGAGAAATATGAAAGCGTTTTATGAAGTTAGTTCAACATTCTTGGGTAATTGGAGGAGATAAAGCTTTAGACTTCTTTGTTAATTTGTTATTCTATGATATTAAAGATAATACTTTAAATTTTGGACTCCAAAGAGAATAATGTTATGAACCCAAATCATTATTCAAGTCTCTGTCCTGAGCTTACTTCCTCACCACTCCTAATTTTTCTATAACTTGAATGCCTCATCATTGGGTTGGATTATCACTTGTCTTGTCATTCTTGTGTCTAATTTATGGCATTGTGGAAAACAAGTGGGACAATCATTAGGAAAAGGAGTTGCAAATTATAGGACTGGAATAATAATAATTGCAGAGAGTTATTGTCATGGGGCTATAAAGTGCAATTAGACCATAGCATTGGTATTTATAATTTGACTTCATCAAGAGACAAATTACCTATATAGTATGATAATACCTTGAACAAATATTTTTGGGGAGGCATTCTGATCATATGGGACAATATATTAGTGTGGCTTTAGATAGAATATTATATCCTACTTTTTAATCCAATATAATTATAGTGGAAACTTTTTTAATGACACCTACTTTCTAGGATGTCACCATTATCTTACATAGATAATATGTTAGTCTCAGAAACATCTTTTACAGTGGCTACATTTGGTTTCTACTCTGAAATCTTCCTTTTTATTGGTAATTTAAAAATATATTTATGGAAATTGGGTATATAGTTATATTTCAGATGATCAACTTTAAGTTGATTGAATAGTTTTAAATACTCACCAACTCCCACCTCCTAGTAATTTACCCTTCACCTGCTCCTTGATGGATCTTCTTCTTGGCCCCAGCAGCAGTCCAGCCCAGGAGGCAGCAAACTGACTCTTGAGCCACCTGTGGCTCTTTCAGTACTTACATGTGGTTCTGAAGTGAAACTGGACATAAAAACAGAGCTATCATAGTTTCAATAAAGAATCGTCTTAAGATAATGGGTGCATTCATTTATTTGTAAAGATATTTTTTGTCTTTCAAACAAATTTTAAATAGTTGAGAGAGATGGGGATGGTTCTTCCATCTCAAATGTTGCCAACCCTCAAGCTTGCCAATTCTTCTCTAGCTGTATCTTCTCTCCTTTGTCTTACCCCGTTGGCAATCTCTGAAAGTCTGTGAAAGTCCTCTCTCTTCTCCCCACCCCTTATAACGTTGGACACCTACAATACTTGTCTCCTTTTGTGATTGGATAATTTCACTCAGCAAAATGAAAAATTATGCCGTGGGATGCTTCATAGTTTTGTCATTTTTTAGAAATGCAGAGTATTCCATTATGGTATGCACTTTATCCTTCTTTGCATGGGCATTTCAGTTACTTTGCAACTGATGGGCATTTCTCCCTTGTGAACAGGCTGTAAGGAACAGGGGTTGCACTTGTCTGTCTTGTGTTATGACTCTTTTTACTTCTGTAGGACATCGACTCAGCAGAGTCATACTCAGCCATCTTGAAATTTGGCTTTCATCCTTACTGATTAAGATGGCCACTGCAATGACAGGCACTGCCTTCTAGGCAGGAAAGGCAGAGTGAATGTGGGACGTTAAATTTCTGAAAGTGAAGGAGTTGGTTCCGGAATGGGAGAGTCTTCTCAGAAACGATGGTTCCTTAAGTGTAGTCCCAGGCCAACAACACCATCATCTCCCAGGACTGGTGAGAAATGTCATTTTAGTTGTCCTCCCATAATCTGTCAAGATCAGTTACTTAGTGTGTGGTGCTCACAGTAAAAAGAATAGGAACCCCCTTCAAAAATGTGTAAAATCTCAAGACCACAGTGGTAAGGCATGAAACTAAGTAGAACTCTTGTTAGCATAAGACAGTGGAAGGATCTGGTGTCCATAAGCCTTACTCTGACTGCTATATTACAGCCTCACTCCCAGAGGTTCGGATGTATGGTCAGGATTGACAATCACCAAAATAGGAGTATTTGATCACTGTATACCAATAGCTGTGAACTCATGGACAAACCAATTTGTGTGAGTTGAACAGCTCTAATGGACAGTTTTTAGGACTTTCTTCTGAGGTCTCTCTGGGTGGACTAAGTTAGCAACCTTTTAGCTATTAGTTGAATACTTTAACCACCTGCACCACACCCAGGGATTCTTGGCAGTCTGAAACATACTGAATACCTTTCAGCTTCTTGAGAACCCTGCTGAGCTGTGTAGAGAGAAAGGTTCAAAGTCACTAAATAACCATGTGAGAGCCAGAACTCAATCTGATTTTCTTGGCCATTGGTGAAAAGCACCTCTTGACATCCATTTCTCTCCATCACTGGGGATGGACTCCCAGTGGGATTTGAGCTGCGTCAGGAACATTTGCTGGCCAACAGCTGTGGCCAAGGATAAATTCCAGACTAATAAGCTGGGTAGTGTTGCTCCCCTGATGGATGGTCATTTCAAGGGGGTAAAATTGCAGATGAGCCTTCAATGAAACTGAAATTAAAGTCATTTATCCCAGATCATTTGGAAATATCAACTCCTTTCTTAAAGAATGAAAATATAATAAAGCTCTCTCATAAAGATATGAAATATTTAGTGTATGACCTGCTTGGTACCAACATCACCTCTGAATGGTCCCATTATTTTGCTACATTTTACTCCAATGAAAAATTTAGGAGGAAGGGTGGACAGATGTTTAACCCCAATCGGGATTCCGCCCTCCCCCACCTTAAATCTGTGATTACATCATTGGCACATTTGTATTCCCAGACAACTTTACAATATAAGCATTTTTTAAAATGTGGACAGCAACCATAATAAATTGAAATAAAATTCAGTCCTGATTGATGTTCTGAGTGTCACGTCCAGGGCAAGGCCCATCTATTAAGTGTGGTTTGCCAGAGCAGCAATAATAGTAGCATTTGAATGTTTTTCTTATTAAAGAGAAAAATGGTCAGTGATGCCAGCTCACTGTACTCCCAGGACTATGGCAAATGGAAAATGCCTGCAGATGTGTGGCACATCCTGCCTGGCTGTCAGATAGACATGGTCAGAAAGCTGTAAGAATTGTTTTCTTTTTTCCCTATTTCTTTTCCTTTCAAAAAAAATTAGGATAAACTATTACAGTTTGTGGAATGAAAGAGGGAGGCTGATTACAACATAATGGAGTGTACCATATTCATCTCTTTGAAATATGACCTCACCCGGCCTTTTCCATTTTACAATCGATTCTCTCATTCCCTTAATGAACCTTTGCATTCATGAGTCTTCCTTGGAAGTATGCACATGAAGTATTGTGGGAGTAAAGAATAATTGTCTGCCAAGGAAGTAAGAACAAAGTGCCTCTCTTGTCGTTCGGTTCAATAACATTAGAAACTGTTAATGCATCATGTTGGGCACCGAATTATTCTGCTTAATAATTATCTAATTTGCCAAAGCTTGCTTTTAAAAATGTTTGTTTGGGTTGTTGTTTTTTTTTGTAAAATTACACAATAGAGTTGTGTGCCTGTTTCACTGAAGATGCTATGATGAGGCTGATGTGCTTGCTTTTCTAAGTAAAATTTTAGTTCTTGAAAAGATTGTTAAAAGCATGTCTACTTTGAGCCAAGTAGAGTAGTGCATCTTCACTACGATAACCTGAAAGTCATGGCACAATAAAAGTAAAGTGAAAAGTTGGGTAGTGGTAACAGACAGCAAGATGTCATAAAAAGTAATTTCATAGCTCTTAGATTTTTAACAACTAATTAATCTTTTTGAAAGATATAAATGCAATGTTTATTGATCCAGTGTTGAAAGATAACAAAGTAGTATAGTAGGCATCATATAACCAATCAAGGCCTAAAGTGTGTCTAAGTCCATTTTTCCATTTCTTCATTCCTCTACCCTTCTTATTGCATTTCCATAAATCTCATAGTTCAATATATGATTTGGTATAAATTGGTTTAAATCCTTGGTATGAATTGACAGCAAATGAAATAAAAATGAAAATGGGATCTAACTATAACTTCAGCATTTTAGCTATATAGCAATTTAAAAACTATCCCCTCTAAAATCATTTCAAAAAACTCCTTCAGCATCATAGGTGACTATGCTGCTCATGCCTGACTGGATAGTTAAATTGTGTGCTGAAGAAGCCTGGATATACAGAAAATGAAGCATTTCTTTTAAGAAAATTAAAAGGGGAAGTATGGATACCCTATCTGAAAGACACCAAAATCTGTTGCTATGGAAAATTTTAAAATTAATTTAAAATTATGGCTATCCAAAGCCTTTGCTAACTAATTCTTGAAAATACATGTCAAAGGTAAAGTATCCTCTGATTTGATGGTAGTGGCTAATGTTCTGGATTAATGTCCTTAGGAGCCCTGGTGGTGTTGTTGCTGAGATCTCCAGGGTCAGCAGTTCAAAACCACGGAAGAAAGGAAGGACTTTCTTCTCCCGCGAACAGTCTCAAAAACCCATGGGGAATCGCTATGAGTCAGCTTGGTAGCAGTGAGTTTGGTTTGATATTAGTCCCGAATATTTTACTTCTCTCTGTGTCTCCACAGTACCTTTCTCCAGATTCCCCTATACATACCCTCAGAAAGTCTTTCCTAACTCGCCAGGTAAGGGAGAGGTTTCTCTTGAAACTCTCAGGTCTGGGAAAGGTATTGATGTTGTTAGATGCTTTCAAACAGGTTTAGACACCTCATGATCCTATGTACCACAGAAGAAAATGCTGCCCAGTCTAGCACCATCCTCATAAGCCTTTGTGCACATGGTTGCAGTCAATGTGCCCATGCAGGTCATTGAGTCGTCTTTTTTACTCTGATTCTTTACTGTCCTGAATGTGATGTTTTCTGAATAGCACATTTAGACTCTCCAGTCACTGGGTCATGATGCATAGCTGACCTTGTATTCAGTAATTACTGCCCATTGCTATTGCACAGGTGCTCGTTGTTGAGGACAGATATGGTGGGAAGTCAAAAGGAGTGTTACAAAGCACATAAATCTCTACTAAACAAAACTATCAAAACCTGGCTCTCTGCTTTCACAATGGAGCCTTCATTTAGGTTGATAGACATCTAAAGCTAGTGTTTCATTGCTCTAACCCTTTTCTGAACATCTCTAGTGCTTGGATGTACACCATATTAAAACTACAGTTTGGGCACTTGAGCAATTCAAATCGAATCCTTTTAAATGTTTGAGTTTAGAGAACAAAACGAAGTCTGAAAGGAGACAAGTCCTGACTTATCAAAGAAGGCGTCTCACTGAGCAGTCTCACCTTTTGTAACAGGTCTGTTGACTTGAAATGAAAAATAAAGATGCATGTTTCCTGGGGAGCCCCAATCGGTAGTGTGGGAGACACGGTCTCTCTTGGTTAACGTCTTTGGAGACTTTCTGCTTACATGCTCTTGGAGATGCTCTACTGACAAGGCACAAGGCGGACTCCCTGTGAGACATCCCTGAGGAGAAGTCACAGGGACCTACCCTGATGGAACCAGACCTCTGAAACCAGACAGGCCTCTTGGAGACCCCTGCCAGTACGGAGATGTTTACAAAGCCACTGGATCGAAAGGCATTCTACCTATCTGGCTTGTGATCATCTTGCATTTGTTTCGTGAGCCTGAAGAAGGTTAGACAGGTATTGGACATATAGGCTTATATCAATTTATGACCTTGGACTGGGATGTTTTTCTCTATGTTCAATTGCTCTTATATATAAACCTCTCCCTTATATACATCTGCGTGTTTATCAATTTGTTTCTCTAGTCTACCCGGACTAACACAGAATGTTTGCAAGTGGGATGGAGATGCAGACATGGAATCACTTAGTCACGAATTTAATGAGCCAATATCTATGGAGCATCTATCATGCCCAAGGTCCTGAGCTAGACATAGGCGTATAGGGAGTAGTTGAAGTCAGGAGAAAGGAGCCAGGGGCAAAGTCTAGAAGAGCTAAAATATCATATTGTCTTAAGAATATTCTAGAACTTGTTTAAGAAATTTAGAACGGGAATTCTCACACTTTTGCATCAGAATCATCTGGATATAGGGTTTTTAAAAGGTCGAGTCTCTTGGGCTCCTCCCCCAGAGATATCAATGCAGGAGATCTGAGGGTTAAACCCAAGATTTTGCATCACTCACAGCTGCTAGGTGATGCCAGAGCTGCTGGCTCCGGGCCTCCCTTTATGTAGCACTGGAGTGGAGAACCAAATTGGCTCTATGTGGACAGGGAGGGAAGAGCTAAATGGATACTTGAAGAAACCAAAGGAAATTAAAGTTTTAAAACTGAAGCAATAAGGAGTATATAGCTTAAATGCCACACTCAATGACTCAATGGTCTTTTGGATTAGTAAAATGGGTAAGAAGTGCTGTGTAGGAATGGAGGAATAGAAAGAATAAGCATCTTGCAACGATGTGGCCAACTTTTTCAAGAAAGTTACTTCTGTCCTGAATAAATGGAGATTCTGAATGCCTTTTCCCAATGTGCTTGAATAGTTCGTGATTTTTATATTTAAAGGGCTCTATGGGGAGATGTTTGATAAACACAGATTAAAGCAAAGCTACACACATTTGGTTTTGACAGTATTTATCTGTGCCTTTGAAACAAAAGTAAGCTGAGCACATTGTCAATAGAAGTGTATAGTACGCATCATTTCCCCAAACCATCTGATGATGAAATCTTTTTCTGAATGGCTACCCTGTAGAAAAGTATTCCAAGGGGAAAAAAAGGTCCCTCTTCAGTCCTGAACTGGACCATGGCTCTAAAGTGTTTCTAGAAGTATCGTAAACATTTATAGATAGACCTCCCAGCATTACTCTAGATTTGAGTGGGAAGCCCTTTTCTTTCCAAACCTAGAACTATGCTTAAATCAGAGGTGCCAATCATCCTAAAATGTATGTTGTTATGTCCCATGTCTTTGGACAATGGGGAATGTGTAGTGCCTTTTAAGTATTTGGTTTCATGAAGATATACTTGGATTTTTATCAGCAGAATAATAGATTTCAGGTGCTCATTTTTTTTCTCTTTTTTTTGGAAAAAGTAAAAAAAAGATTGAAGTTAAAGATCACCCCTTGGTGATATCCAGGAACTATATATTTTAACTTTTTTATTTTTTCAAACACTAATTTTCCTTAAAATACTTAATAGTAAAATCTATGCCAAAGGAAGATATTAGTCACCATCTACTCTGAATTGAGAACCAGTATACCCACAGTTTCAGTCAAGTAAATCAACGAAGAAGACCCCTTAATTATTTAGATTTTCTTATTAAGACTGATACTTAACAAAGTTTAACTGTTTGGTTTTGGAAATTCTATCCTGATCAGAAATGAGATCAAGTTGAGAGTCATAGTGGGAGGATAACCCAATTGACAGAATAAACATAACACCTTTCCTATTTCTAATATTCCATAATTCTAGAGAAGAAACTAGGTCTGTGTGTTTTTTTACTAATATAAAAGTGAATTCAGATTACACAGAATAACCAAGAAGAGAGGGGAGAAAATATTTTACTTGATATGTTAGGGTTTTCTAGAAAAACTAAACCAGAACATTTATGAATATTTATATATATTATATATATATATACACACACACACACATAGAATATAGCAGCTAATTAGTCAACAGAGCAGGCTCAGTATAGCTCATTTCTGTGAAACAGTTAATATACTTTTCCTTCAACTCAAGAGGGCTGCTAGATTCAAGGTCAAAGAAGCAGACAGCTGAGTCTTCCATAGAACTATGCAGACAGTCTAGCCACAAGCAGCAAACAGATGGGCAGGTCACTAACAGTCAGCCAGATGACAGGATATGACAGTCCCCAGCTCAAGCAATGGATACACCAGCAGTGTGGGGAAGCAGGTCTCAAAGGAACCTCAAGCTCTGGCGACACGGTCCATGGGTTGGGTATCCCACAGGTTGTGTAGCTCACAAATTAAGGCAGAGAATTAGGTAAGGCATCTGCACACTGGTCTCATCACTAGAGAGCAAGGGGTGGGGCACTCGCTGAAACATTTATCTCTTTACCCTCCAATCAAGCTGCAACATTATTAATCTGACATGTTCTTATTGACCGGGTTGGCACTATTGAAATCAGTGTATCTAGTTGATTCACTATTACTAAGGGTAGCATAAAGATTTTCCTTCAAATTCCATGCTTTGACCAATATTTTACATCTCCTTTCATCCTTCAAAGCTCAAAATTCAATTTTCCCACAATAGTCTAGCTTGAACCCTAATTTTTCTATTAATTGCTTATCTGCTAATAGTCCAGAAGAAAAGCATACTATTAACAATAGTGGTCTTGTCATTTGTATAATGCATTCATATTGTCAGACTTTGTACCATTTTTTTTCTTTTTGCCCTTCATGATAGCCCTAGGAAGCAAGTTATTATCACAATGGCCTATTTGTAGAGGAAAAAACCAAGGGCTCAAGAGGACAAATGTCAATGTGTGGGACTGCAGGGCCCAACTCAGAATTTTACTGACCTCTCAGGGCATTTGTTCACTTAACAAATATTTATTGAACCCCTACTGTGTTCTGCTATCATAATATTTATATAATGTGACATTGCACATAACAATGTGCTAATGACCATAGAGGGACTGATGTTGATGAAACATGGGGTCCATTTGTTTCCTGGGAAACTGTTGTTTAATATTTAAAAGTTCATTACTGCAATCGAATGCAGCAAGCTGAAGGGAACACAGAGTTGTGTATAAAACCAGAACCAAGATCTACTACGATTGACTTGGTTCTGGCTTTGTGACTCTCTCCATAGTTTCTGAGACTAAATCTTCACAGGAGAAGACATCTTTTTTCTCCCTTGGAATGGACGATGAGTTTGAACAGCAACACTTGGCTCAGAGTTCTATCAGGCCATTAGAATTGTGCTGACAGAGTGTTAGTCCTTCATCTGCCTCATGACTCATTGTGACTATGTGTGGTTTGCTCAAAGGTTTTTGCACAGGCAATTTTAATGTAAATAGTAACAGTCTTAGGAATCCATATGGGCAGTTTGACGCCATTCTATTGTGTCCCTCCTATTCTGGATCAAGTCGATGGCAGTGAGTTTGCAGTTTTGGGGGGAATAGTCCCATATATACTCGTGTATAAGTTAAGTTTTTCACACATTTTAAATGCCATTTTTTGGTGGTAAATTTGGGTACTTTGGCTGATATTTGGGTAGGTTTATACTTGAGTATATATAATAATTTCATCAAAATACTCTTCATTTTTACTTTCTTTTAAGATTAGAAATATGGTTTTGTTTTATTTATGAGGGTTCGCTTTTTTAACTGTTAGGGCTTTATGAGGATTGTCACTTTAGTTAAAAAGCGTACATCTTAAGTGGTCTACCTTAATTTATTTTAGTGCAAATTCTGTTTTTATTATATAATTTAGTAAGACCAATATTTTAATGATGCACATAATAGGCTAGAATATATATACATATATATCTGCATTTGCTGAGTAATAATGAATATGTGTGTATTTTTGTGTGTCATGAGTTAAAATGTCTAATTTCAATATATCTTTTCCTGAAATATTGGTATGAGAAAACTAAAAGTTATTTTTTAATTTTTATAGTTCAAGGTACTGCAAAGACTATATGCTATGTACTTTATTATGTTATTCTCATTGGAATCATTTAAGTTTTTCTATCTAAGCAGAAGTCCTGGGTGTTATGGTTATGTGTTGGGCTGCTATCTGCAAGATCAGTTCAAAATCGCGACCCACTCTTTCAGAGTAAGACAGGGCATTTTGCTCCCATAAGGAGTCTCAGAGACTCACTGGGGCAAATCTAACTTGTCCTACATGATGGCTTTGAGAAATATTCGCTCAATGGCAGTGAGTTTGTTTTCTTGGTTTGCTTTCATTTATTCAGAGTTGTAAGTTGTCTGTTTGTTTTTATCACTTCTTAATCCAATCCCACCAGTGTCAGTGTAATTCTTTATATTCCAAATGAGGACATTTTTATTAATGAATCTCCTACAATGACACTCTGTAGCAGAAACTCAAAGATAATAGCAAGAATAAGTGGGTGGCATTCAAGAGTAAATCTAGCATAGTTATAGAAAATATAATAAGCTTCACAATTTTTTAGGACCTAGTACTTATACAAGGGAGTTAGTTGTATTGCTTTAAATAAAGCTGGAGGAGTGCACTAGAAGCTTGTCTGTTAGTCCCTTAATGGCCCAACACCGGGGCTCCTGATCGGGCAGCTGTCTCTAGCCTTTGATTCAGAACTTCCGCCTCTTTCTGTTTTGCCCTTCTACTTTGTTCTCTGTGTGCACCTCAGGCTATCCCCAAGGTTAGGTCCGTTATAGTCACCAGGAGCAGAAGAGGCAATGGAGAGCTAAGTGATAGGATTTTATGTGTACAACAGAAAGTGGCATACAACCACAAGGTAGGGTGGGAAATGTCATCTGTGTAGCCCCAAACAAAAGAAACTGGGTTTTTGTGGAACGGCTAGCCAGGGTGTGCCACAAGGGTTGGCATACGTTCCTGAACAGTTCAAGTTTACATCTAGTAGGATGTCTTCCAACAGAAGACATTCCTTCCCGGGAAGCTGTGAAAAATGCTTAGACTTTATATTTTATTTTATAGCACCTCTGTTCCATTTCTTCTAAATTGCCTTATTGCCTTTCATTATGGGCACTAATGATGAATTAAGTCGGACTGCTTAATAATTAAAAGTATCTCTAGGATTAAGCCATCTTTTTCTCTTAGAGGAAAATTTATTTGGTTTTATTCACAGCTGTGACACTCTATAGAAGAAAATTAGTATTCTTTAGAAATAAAGAAGCACACCTCTCAATGAGTGACATTGTCAAGATTGTTCAGCAAAATAATGCTAGCTTACTAGAACTCCTATAAAATAGAATCTTATGGAAGAAATAACTCATAAAATAGAATTTTTCTAAAATAAAGAAGCTCCTTACCAAAAATGATACAAGCTCTTAAAAAAAATTGTTTGGGGCTGAGCCCCGGTGGCATAAGTGGTTGAGGGTGGGACTGCAGCCCGCGGGGTTGGCAGTTCAAATCCAGCGGTGACTCTCAGGAGCAACACTGGGTAGCACCCATGACCACCAGAGGCAGTGATGCCATATCTATCTATCTATCTATCTATCTATCTATCTATCTATCTATCTATCTATAAAGTTTTATTGGCATATATACTTCATGTATCATACAACTTAACAGTAGAATCATATTATAAAGATATGTGCAGCCATCACCACAATCAATTTCAAAACATTTTCTCCTCGTACTGATTGTAGCTCCTCATTTCCCCCCACAATTCCCTGCCATGTCTGGGGGAGTTGCTAATCCAGTTATTGTCTCCATAAATTTCATTCTTGATTTCATATACAGAAAATAATACAAACCACAAATAGGAAGCAACCAGACAACAACAAAAACCGCAGTGCCTAAACAAAGCATTACGGTCTTTCTAGTCCACGGGCCCAACCTGAATTTGCTCTAGGCTCAATACTCCTTGCTTGCTCCACAAGCAAAATGTCTTCTCTGGCTTTGTGAATATTGTTGATGGCCTGTTCTTTCTTACTCTTTTCCTCCCTCAAGTTACATGGGTAAGTGTACTTGAACATTCTTTCTCAGCACCTCCACTAGAAGTAAATAACCGCGAGATTCCAGTTCAAGGGGACCCATAGAATGTAAGCAGATTTGAAGTGTTGTCTTTAAAACACAGATTGTCTTTGGGGGCACTTAAAAATATTTTCTTTTTTGAAAGATCAAACTAAAAAATATGAAAAATACGTATAGATTCATTATTCTATATTTATTCTTTTTTTTTATTCTAAGAAGAGTACCCTTCAAAGGCAGACAGTGAGCTGGTAAAATTTACTTGAGGTCCTTATCTATACTCAACCAAAAATTTCAGAGGCTCCTATACCAGTCAGAGAGTCTACAGTTCTTTTAAACAAGACCATTCTCTTCACCTCACCTACCATATATGCTTGTTTGGAAGCCGAGTTTTTTGGCACATTTTTTAATGCAGTGTTTTTTTATTTTTGGGTAAAATTAGGTGCCTCGGTTGATATTAGGGTTGGCTTATACTCAAGTATATATGGTATGTTCCTCAAGAAATGCATAATCTTTTCAATAGTCAAAAAATCAGTAATAAACTAGAGTTTGCTGAGAGTCGAGGGCTCTGGTTCATGTGCATCCAGAATGGTGCCATCAGCAGAAAAGCAAGCAAGCATGATTCAATATGAATGCAAACATAACCAAAACAAATTGAACAATTTTTACCAATAAAAAACTACTCCTAAAAGGTCTCAAAACTCTATAAGGATGTACCACTTCTAAATCACATTGAAAGAAATTTAAAATGACTGATCAACCTTGTTTTTTACTATTTCCCTTAGATATTGTTATCTCACTAAAAATTGGCATTGAATGGAATAAAATGATACTTGCAGAATATACTTTTTTAGTGATAATACTGAGGTTGAATGTTATGGACATATTAAATTATTGGAGTATAAAATAGTTACATCCTATTTATATAGAACATTGGTCCAATAACATGGAAATGGAGAGCAGCTGCTGGAAAGCCTCTCTCCCTCAATGTTCAGAGATTAAAAGGTTAACCATTCTTTCCATTATTTTCTGTAGGTAAGTTTTTTTTCCATATTGAAATCTGATGGCAATTAGTTTCTGGCATTTTTCCAAGCTACTGTGTGAACAGGAGGCTGAATGCCACCACTATACAACATACAAGGACAGAAGGACGCTTACATTCACCAGTTCTGGCACACTTCCCAAATATACCCACAGCCCAGTTTTATTTCTGTCTGAAAATTGAAAGTCAAGGATCGAGTAAAAGCACAGGTATATAGAAGTAACAATATTACAGTCAATAGACTGTGAACAATGAAGATGGCAGACAGTGAGTGAAGCCCCGCCACATCACCCTTCCAGCCCTGAGTGGAAAAGGCATGCACACCTCTCCTTTTTACCCTTTTACATATACTTATCTCTGTATTATTATTGTTGCTCTTCCTGTTTCATTGTTTAGTTTCCTACTCCTTCTTTTAGATTTCACAGTTTATGAAGCACAGAAGCAGTGAATGGATTGTAAGAGTGCATAGAGACCATAACTGATGCAATGATTGATGGGGACAGGAAGTGGGGAGTAGGAAAGGAATTTGGGGAGAAAATAATGAATATGGAAAAGTGGGGTGGAGACTAGAACCAATTATACAGGAAATACTACTTTTTGTGGGGGCGGGGGACATCACTGCTCTCTGGTGGGAGTAGGTGGCCCAGCCTTGCTCCTGGAGAGCTGAGGCTGGATTTGAACCACCAGCCCAGTGGGCAACAGTCCCACACACAACCACTATGCCACTGGGGCTCAGCCCTATACTACTTTTTTTAAAAGCAACTTAAAAGAAAGCTGATGGTGCCTGGCTGTCAAAAGATATAGCAATATAGCATCTGGGGGCCTTAAAAACTTAAAGGTAATCAAGCAACCATCAAGCTCAGAAGTAATAAAGCCCACATGAAAGAAGCATATCAGCTTGTGTGACCATGAGGTGTCGAAGGAAGTAGGTATCAGGCATCAAGCAACTAATAATTATATTATTGTAAATTAGGGGGAGTACAGGTTGGGGATCCAATGCCCATCTGTAGGTAACAGACTTCTCCTCTCAGAGGGGCTGCAGGGAGCAGGCAAATCAGTTAGGGTGTAGTGTAGCAATGATGGAGTGCACAACTTTCCTCTGGTTTTTCAATGCTTTCTCCTCCCCACTATCATGACCCCAATTCTACCTTACAAATGCAGCAAGATGAGAGGATGTACACTGGTACAGAAAGGAATCAGAAACACAGGGACAGATGATCCCTTCAGGGCCAGTGCTGAGAGTGGTGATACCAGGAAGGTGGAGGGAAGGTGAGCTAGAAAGCGGAAACCGATTATAAGAATCTAAATATAAACTCTTCCTTGGGGTATGGACAATGGGGAAGTGGGTGAAGGGAGACATTGGACAGTGTAAGATATGACAAAGTAATAATAATTTATAAATTATCAAGAGTACAAAAAATTATCGAGAGTTCATGGGGGGAGTGGGGAGGGAGGGGAAAATGAGCAGATGCCAAGGGCTTAACTAGAAAACAAATTTTTGAGGATGATGAGAGGAACATGCATATAAATGTGCTTGATTCACAATGGACTTATGTATGGATTGTGATAAGAGTTGTATGAGCCCCCAATAAAATGATTAAAAAACACAATTTAATCATGGAAGTATACAAAATCTAAATATTGCACCAAGAAGCTACATTAAAAAGAAGCCATACTTGACCTGTAGTTATCATGGGTGAAGAAGGAAGAACTTCAGACTAGGGGGAATTGAGTTGATGTTAATGAGTGGGATAATTTGGGAAAGGATATTAATAGTGGTTTTGCAACAAGAATAACATAACCAGTGGCACTGAATTATACACATAAAAGTTGTGGAAATCGAGAATGTTTGGGGGGTATATTTTTGTCACAATTTTAAAAATGCATGAATAACAATACAAAGTAGAAGACAGTATTCTAAAATTGATGGAGGTAAAGATTGTACAACTTTTCTTGATGTGATTGAACTAATGAATTGTATGATATGTGGGTGAAGTGCCAATAAAAGTATTAAAAATTTTTTAAATGAGTCAAAAAGGAGAACCGATGGTGTAAGGTATTATATGCCAAGTTCCTTCTGCCCTAATCCACTTTACAATAATCTCTGTCTGATAACAAGGTCATTCACATTGTTGGACTATCTTCAGTGGAGATTCACCAGGAGCTTAATCCTTGTGGGGACCCTGAAAATGGATTTGGGGATTCTCCTCTTAAACATAGCTTTCTGAAAACTAGGTGTCCACAACTTAGGCTCTGATGCTATTCTCTCCTTCGTATTTTATTATTTACAATCATATGATAAAATGGACTGGTGTGCTTCTTCCATGTGAATTTACTTGATGCCTCACATAGATGGCTGCTTGAAAGCAAGCTTTTAAAATCCCAGATGCTTTTCTGTCTCATAAATGGGCACGATCTGGTTTCTTCATCACATTGTGCTATAGCGCCCATATCTTCAATGATCTTTTCATGAGATCAGATATGAAATAGGTCATGTCACAAGAGCTAATTATTCTTGGGTTGGGGCTAGAGTTAAGTGTGTACCAAAAATCCATTCACTTGTATGGTTTATAGATGTCTCCGGTTCACTTTAAAGGTGCTATCAATTTAAGATTTAGAACATTGTCAATAAAAGCACATAATAAAATCATGAGTTATACATCATAAAACATTATAAAACATAAATCATGGAGCATAAGTTACTTATATTGATAATGTCATTGCTATAACCAATGGTTTTGAATTTTTTTGCGGGGAGGGCCATCACTGCCTCTGGTGGTCATGGGCACTGCCCAGTGCTCCTGAGAGCTGCCGCTGGATTTGAAACATCAAGCCCATGGGCCACAGTCCTGCACTCAACCACTTATGCCACCGGGGCACAGACCCCCAATGGTATAGAATTTAAGACACAAGTATAGGCCAGCTTCACACTGAAGTACATGAAATGATGATCTGTCCAAATTAAACTTATCAGTGACTACACACTATTTACATGAAATACAGGGGTTAGAAATAGGATAAAGCGTTCAGTAACACTCATTCACAAGTAAAGAACCATGTCTGATACCAGTCTATAAAGTTTTCTTCAGCCTCATAAAACACATGCAATGATGCTGAATACAGGCTGATAAAAAGCTAGATGGATAGAATGCTTTTGGATCCCATGGCGTTGTAAACATCTCAGCGCTGCAGGGGTCTCCACATGGCTTTCTGGCTTCAGAGGTCTAGTTGCATTCATCCGGCTAAGGGATCTAGGGTAGTTCTATGGGACTTCTCCTCAGGGATGTCTCATAGGAAGTACATCTTGTCAGTAGAGTGTCCAAGCAAGTGAGAGAGTGTGTCCTGTTTCCAAGAAGGGAGGCCCAGATTTCCCAGAACTCCCAGAGGAGAAGGCCATTCCCATAGAGGTCTCATTGGCTATCTCCAGATTGACAGGCTAGACTCCACTCTTACACACTTAATCCTCAAATTGACACCAAATTAACACTATTCCCTACAAGAGTGTATCTTGATTTGGGGTAACCTTAGCACAATCTTGTATAGCACCCCTCTTACCATCTTGAGAAAATGACCCCACAGAGATGTCTCTCTGTTGAAATGCTTTTTAAACTATACATAGAGTGGGTAGTATGTTCCTGGCCCATAGGCAAACTCTCTAGTTCATTGCTTGGGAAACTGAGTAGAAGATTACCTGGCCTGAGAGTAGAAACCTGCTTTCATCTTGTTTATCTTTAGTAAAGGATTCATACAATAGTTTTCCTTTTTTGATCAACTAACTTCAGTCAGTATAATTTTGGAATTTCCAAACCCTAGAAGGAACTGACATACCTTAAAGTAAACTCTAAAAGTTATCATTTTAAATCATGTTGTTTGGGGTAGGTGTCTTAGGTTACCTTAGGTTCCCATTGAACAGTTGATATGAGTGAAAGAAAACCTTTGACAAGATGGCTTGACACATTGGCTGCATTGATGGACAGAAATAAAGACAATTTTAATATAGAACAGGACCTGGATATGTTTTCTTCTCTTGTATGTTGTGTAACTTTAAGTTGGATCCCACTGAAAGGTACCTAACAACATGCATACTGTTGGGAGCCTTGGTGGCAGAGTGATAAGCATTGGGTTCCTAGCTGCAAAACCAGCAGTTTGAAACCACCAGGCTATCTAAGGAGAAAGATGAGACATTCTACTCCCATAAGCAGTTAGGGCTTTGGAAATCCACAGGAGCAATTCTAACCTGTCCCATTGGAGTCACGGAATCGGAATTTATGTGACAATGAGTTTGGTTTTTGAGGGCTCCGTCTTCCCCACCAATCTGTACATAGAGTTCTGTGTTTTTGGGTTCCACATTGTCACCATTCTCATTTTTCCATTCTGATAGTTATATTTTCATTAATCTAGTTTTCTTGCGCACCTCCTCCCTCCAACTCTCCTTATCTTTACTTTAGGGTAAATTTTGAGCATTTGTTGTCATATAGATTTTTGTTTTTCATTTTTTAAAGGAGAACAGTTCTGACAGGTGATAACACTTATTTTATGAGATGATCTGTTATTTAACTGAAAGATGATCTCTAGAATGGATTCAGTTCAACTTCAGAAAGGCTATCTGTTGTCTTGGGACTTATTCTATTGAATATTTGTTGGTCTAGTAAGTCATTTTTTTTAAAGAACTTTAGTTTTATTCAACAATCTTCTCTCCTATCTGGGACCATCTGTTATGGCCATAGTGAGAATGGTCAGTGGCCATAACCAGATTACCATCCAGTTCTGGTCTGAGGACAGAGAAAGCCATGGAATACATAAATGGTTTGAATTTCTGATGTATTCTTTGCCTCTTTAGTTGCCTTCTATTTCTGCTGGTCCATACAAATAGAGTCCAATAATGGCATGTTAGATGTCTGCTCATGGTTTTTAAAACACTAGACACTACTTAACGAAACTGGAATGCAAAGCATAACCTTTATGATAGTTGATCAGATTGTTTGGAAGAGCCTATGGCCCTAAGTTTTCAAACCCAATAAATCAATCCCATATGTATTTGGTTATGTCTTGGAAGTATCTGAAACTGTTCCCTGATGTGCTCTATTAAATATGCATGAATATGTGTGCAGCACACAAAACATGGTCATGTGTACTGGTACACCTATGCATTAGGAGTAATCATTATTTTTTTATGAGTATTTGGAGAAAGTTGAAGGGAAAAGGATTTCCTTGTTTGGGGTCAGGTACAGAAGTTTTACTCAATGTGAAATGAATGCCTAGTATAGTATGATTAAAGTGCTCACTTACTAAACAAAGATTGGAGAGTTGAACATACTCAAAGTTTCCTGAGAAAAAGATGCTTGGTGACCTATTTATGAAAGGGTACAATTTTGAAAACCTATGATGTGCAGTTCTACAAAAAAAATAGGTCTCCATGAATTGAAATGGACTCAATGGCTACTTTTTCCAAAGTCAAAGCATAACCACCCAAGTTTTTGTTTTCTCTTCTATTATCAAGAAGGAAGATCATCACATTGACTTAACATGGTTTCTATGTTTCTCCATGGATGAGCATCAAAGGGTCTATGAATTTCCCAAACAGGAGTTAAAATTAAAAAGTGGTGTTTTTTTCCCTTGAGAGAAAATCATAAGCTTTCATGAGATTCTCAAAATAGCAAGTGATATTCCTCTTAAAGGTTTAGGACTCTCTTGGTGCAGGAGGACTGGAACCTTATATTTGGGTGAAAACACAGAGCAAATGATTACTTTAAAGAAATCGAAGTCTCTAAGTCTGAGGGTGACAACTCAGAAAGCTAAAAGAAAGCCACAATAAAAGCAAGTATCATGGTATCTCTGAATCATTTTTAATAACTTACTCCTATATATATTCATCAGATAAATATTAGTTGAGTTGACTCATGTTGTATTTAAATACCCTAATGAATGAGAGAAGAGTTGCTAAACATCTGAGAATGTGGGAGGTGAGGCAGAAAGAAAACGCAGCTCTCTAAGAGTGTCTAAGAATTCACATGTTTGGCATGAGGACTCAAACCCCTCTCATTATTTTTACCACCTTAGGTGAGTTATAGAACCTCTCCACATTTCCATTTGTTCATCAATAAAAGGAAGCTTAATATATCTATTATTTAGTAGGAGTAATACTCCAACCTCCTCCCAACCACTTAATTCAGAGCAGTCCCAAAGGACAGAGCATAACTACTCCCTGGGCTTTCCCAGACAGGACATCTTCACAACAGCAGGCAGCATTGTAGAGCTGCTGGCAGACTTGGACTGCTTAACCTATTGTGCCATCAGGATTCTTTGTATTGGTACCAGCTTATATATACTATATTGTATTGGTGCCAGGTATACTGCATATATACTCAAAAAGTGGTAGTTGTTACTTGTCTTCAAATACATGAATTCAAATTTTTATGGCTGGTCCTGTGGGGGAAGGAGAGAAACCAGTGGATCTAGGTTATAGGAACTCACAGTACAGCTTAACCCAAAGCCTTTTTAATGACTTTAGAAAAGGATAAAATTAAAACCTAGGTGCAAGGCACTGGACTCCCATCACTGGGAGCACTGGAATGCAGATGTCATCTCAAGTTCTCAGAAGAAAGCAAATTCTTCCATGTGGTTTAACCGAGTCCCTGATTCTCTTCAACCATCACATATGCAGGTGAAGTTAGAAAATGCCTGACTTCGATGATACATGAGTTTAAAAGAACAACTCATTTAACTTTTCAACTCCAGCAATATATTGGAAGCTAACCAGGGAAATTGTTTCACATAGATAGGGATGTTAAAACAGCACAGAGACCATGAACTCTAGGAATTGATAGTATGGATAGCAGGTAGCGATTGTTTGAATCATAGGAACAATTCTCTCAGTGGATTTGCTTCAGAGTGCAGACAATTCTGGAGGAGAACAACAAATGTATAAAGTGATCCTTTTTAAAAAGCAAATTATTTATAGTCTCTTAATGGAAGTGCAGATTGAAAAATACCTTCAGAAAGATTTTTCAGTACTTTCCAGAATAAACGGGAGAGAGGATTAAATAGCATAGCCAAGAATATTGCTTACAAAAGATGACTTCCTACTTTACATCTGTCACAATTTATCAGTGAGAGTTCATTTTTAAAACTACAATGACACATAGTCTGAGTGTGTTCAAGTCAATATGAAAAGGAAAAAAAGTCATGGGCATTGGTATTCATATTTTTAAGCTTATTTGGAGAAATGTGTCTAGATTAATTCTAAAGAATGTATCAATAGTTATCACTGTATAAATGATCCTGAAATCAACATAAAAGACCGGCAGATATTCAATAGAAAGCAGTACCCAATCACTATACTGTTACATTCTTTTGTTCTTTCCTCTTTAGGACTACAGAATAGAATGATTTGGTTTGAAAACTCTACTAGCTTCATCCTAAAACCAACCAGTTTGTTTCTGTTTGCTTGGAAATATGCAAATATGCACAGGTCAGTAGGATGGGGAGAATAGTCACAGCTACAAAAGGACAGGCAGGGTCAAGACAGCACAAGTGTCATGTGGAACCATGTACTCCAGGACCATAGTTATGCAGTTACCAAAAGAATGAATCCAGGATCCCATCATCTAAGGCCTCCACATACTATAATGTCTGCCCCAATATGTCATAACTCAGGGATTTGAAGTTCTACTTGCTTACATACTTGTTCTAACCTTCCTTCATGGCCCCAAACCCAAACCCAAATCCATCTAAATCCTGGTCCAAACTTTAGAATAAGGTAGAATTGTCTCACAAGGTTCCCAAGATTGTGTACATTTTCATGAAATCAGGCTTCCTCGTCTTTCCCCATGGAGTGCTTGGTAGGCTCAAGGCACTTTCCAAATAGCAAGCAAACAGTTAACAGCTGCACCATTACGTCTCCTCAGGGAATGACTCAGGCTCTGGTCCCTTGACTGGGACTCTTTTTCCAGGACATATCTGAGACGTCTCATTGACAAAAGGGTCCTGCCTTCCTGGGGTCTGATCACATGCTGAAGCTTCTGTTTCTAGAGAGGGATGCTACCATGCCTTTGGAGGCAAGAAGGCAGATATGTCTTCTCAGATGGACCTCACTTGCTCAAAGACAGAGGGGATTAAAGCCTCTGAATTGGACACATTTAAACCCTGCTGGAAACTATGGGTAAAATGTGACATCTGGGATGATGTGGTGATTGATCCCAATAATGCTCATGTGTGTGGAGGGGTGTGCTAAGGAGTTGGGCAACTCACCACAAGACCAGTGATTCGCCCCATCTAGATAAGGCTGTGTGCTCCCATCAAGGTTAAATAGTGGTGGAAACCATATACATAGTAGCTATGACTTAGAATCAACTTGACAGCAGTGGGTTTGGTTTGGGTGGGTGGGTGGGGGTTGTGTTTATTGTACTGCTTACTGAAGGGAACCTCTAGCCTTCATTGGGGCAGTCAGCTACCATGTAGAGCTCTATGAAGATCCATATTTCTTGGCTCTAGAAAGTTGTTTTGAAAAATGGAAATGGTGGTTTGAAACTGCATACTTAGTGGGGGAAAAAACAAACACTTTCTCTAAGAGGCACCTCTGAACCACAGACTTTGATGGGTTTTGATGGGGAATGTTCAAGTTGAAGTAAACAAGTACAAACTATTTTAGGAAGAAAGACATTTAAAATAGCCTTTGCCACTATTGCCCAATGGAAATGTGAAATAGTTGAGTAGTTTGAAACTATTTTTGCTAGCCACACTGAGGAAAGTGAAGATATAAGGTGAATTCAAAAAAATCGTAGAAAAATTTCAGTATCTTCAATTCCAATTTCCATTTCACTTTTCAAAGCTTGCAATGCACACACACATAGGTGAAATTAGTTTTAATGCTTTTCTTTTATTTCAAACACATCTCAATGTATTGTAAATATTAAAAATGGGAATATCTGTGATTTTTATACTGTCTTCAAAATCCAATGTGTGCTAAACATACACTGTGCCTTAAATGCTGACGAACCCCATTTAAGTTGTTCCATAGCCAAATGTGTGTAGCAGTTGTGGTTTTAAGGATGTTCTTGACTAAAAGTTATGCTGTTAAATTTTTAGGAAGTCATGTTTGATTCATTTGGAGCAAGTTATGGCTAAAGAGTGAATACCCAAGTTCTATATTATTACAACTTTATAAATCCTTCAGAAAGACATCTTTTTCATACATTTGGGCATGCATTTGCCATGTAGAACTCTCTGTTATAAGTGACTTTGGAACTTCTGCCATTAGTGCCTTTTCAGCTAAAGGGGATTCACCTGATCATTTTTCCCTTCAAATGCTAATATTATCCTAGATTGGTATAAATGCAGATAAATTGGTATAGAATTCAACTAAATGATCTAGTCTGTAGAAATATGACCCCAGCAGAAAGAAAGGGGACTTCTGAGGCCATGAAATGAAGCCATGACTGTCATGGCACTTAAGAGAAAGCATTTGGAAGCTTTAAGAAGGTTTGCTAGCTCTTATTGGGAAGGAGAATAAATTAAGAGTAGGCATGTCAATAAAAGAATCCTGGTGTTGGGTATATATAATTCAACTGAATTGCTGACCTCAGGCTTTGAGGATTCAAGCCAACCAGTTGCTATGTGGGAGGATGAAGAAGCAACCTGCTATTGTAAAGATATATAAACTTAGAAACCTATATAAGATTGCAATGGGATGTGTTAATATTGGTATGCTTCTGTGTGATGAGTTCGACTAGAGATGGCTGTAGTACAACAAATAACAAGGGAGACTCTTCTTTTTGGTTTGGAAAATGGAATAGCACATCCCTCACTCCAGGACTTAGGTGCAAAGAAGAGAATTACTTTGGAAAGAACCACAGGGCCAAAAACCTTGTTTCTCTCCTGTCCCTGATGTTCCCAAGACCTAAAGAAGGGGAAGATGAAAGTCAAAATAATAAAATATCAGATTTCTTGACCCAAACCAGAAAAAAAAGTGATGATTTATTCTGTGCTTCCTCAGTTGCATCTTAACTTTCTTTAGATCTTCCAGGAAGAGGGTCCAGATTTCTTTTACTTGCCTGGATTGGTTAAATTTCCCAGCTCACTCAGGCTGTGAAACTGTTCTTTGAGTCTCAGTGACACTCAGGTGTGTTGTTCTTGTGACTACTATAGACTTTAGGGAGCACCGTGTATCTCAGAAAGCATGTTGACAAGGATGTGGAGTCAATGGAAATCGCCACTTTGGAAAAAAAATCCCATATTTTCTCTTATAAAATTAATTTGTCTCTCTTCTCTGCCTCAGCAGTCTCACCTTGGGCTTTCTGTCTAGAAAAATGATATAAAAATGCTCGTGGTAGGTTTTTATTCAGCGCAGGTGTCCCTCAAAAGGCGAGCATGTACACAAACTACGATACATCTCTTCAATGGAACATACCTGGGTGAATCTGGAGGAATCTCAATATTTTGCCAGCTAAAACAGCAAGTATTACAGGAAAATATAATATATATGAGATTATTCCATTTATCTTGTTTCTTATGTCAGGCAAAGCTAATCTATGGCTTGTTTATTTTTTAAGTATAATCTTTTAAGGGGAAGGATTGACTGAGAAAGGTCATGTGCAAAATTCTGTGAAAGTGTTATATAAATAAATATTTACAAGGAGATTTCAGAAGGTGTGGGAATATTCCATGATCATTTTACCTTTTCCCTTTTTCTGGAAGGTGTGTGTGTATGTGTGTGTGTGTGTGCATGCCATAGTGGCATATTGAGTAACATATTGGACTGTGAAATGCAAGACCAGTATTTGAATCCACTGGCTGCCCTGAAAGGAAGAAGAGACCATCTGCTCTTGTAAAGGTTTACAGCCTTGGAAAGTCTATAGTGCAAGTCTTCTCTGTTCCATAGAGTCACCGTGAGTTGGAATCAACTTACTGGCAGGGGGTTTTGGTTTGTGTGTAGATGTGTGCACATGTATATGTAGTTGTATACATATGTTTTGTATGTTGGTAGGATTTGGGCTTACATGGTGTACGAATTGGTCAAAACTCATTGAATGCATTTATGCATTTCTCTATGTAAATTTCACCTAAAACAGTCAAATCTAAAACACCATAATACTCATTTCTTTTTTCTTTTGAAATTTTTGAGATCCTTGTTTTATTATTAAAATAACATCTTATTGTGCCTATAATGAGTGTTTCATTTTTTATGCTTTTCTTTTTTATAAATCATTCTATTGAGGGATCTTACAACTCTTCAAACAATCCATTCTTCAATTGTATCAAGGACATTGGTATATATAATGTGGCCATCATGATTTCAATCTGCTCTGAAATGCATGAAAAAATAAGATAAACTAAAAGGTATAGATAGATGAATACAGGTGAATGGAAAAATGAGGGGTAAGGGACAGATAATGTTCTCTTTGTCTTTGAAAAAAGAATTTGGTTGGCTTGGTCTGGGATTTTCAAAACATATTTGAAAATTTTTGCTGATTAGTAGAGGTTGGCCAGACTAGAAAATATTGACTCAAGAGACCAATATACACTAGCTTGAGGAGACATGATTTAGTCCAGTGTTTATGAACCTGTGGGTCATGCCCCCTCTGGGGGGGTCCAATGACCATTTCACAGATGTCACTGATTCATAACAGTAGCAAAACTAGTTATAAAGTAGCAACAAAAATAATGTTGTGATCAGGGTGGTCACCACACATGAAGAACTGTATTAGGAAGGTTGAGAACCACTGACTTAGTGGATCATATACATTGGCTTACAAAGTCATCAACACTAAGCTCAGAAAAGGCCAGCATGTGCTTTTTGTGTCACTTCATTTGTTATCTTTTGGGGCTATAATAATTCTGTAACAGTAAGCATGAAATAAAAGCAAACCCAAACCCATCGCTAATCAAAGAGAAAGTAGAAAATCTCAACTTTAAATGGATGAAAAGTGAGAGCAAATGATAAGGCATTACATTTTTACCTAATTACATCTTCTATAATCTATTTTGCTATGCCCTCTGCTGATAGCAAGGCCATTCATATTCCTGGACTATGGTCTGAGGGGATTTGTGGGAAATTAAATTAATTTGGGAACCTGCAAATATATTTTGGGCTTCTACTATCATCAATAGTCTTCTATTGGTGTTTGCAATTGAAGCTCTGATTCCATTCCCTCCCTCATATTTGGGTTTTTTTATTTACAACTCTTGGATCACACAGGTTTGTGTGCTTCTTTCATGTGGACTTAGTTGGCACCACATGTCACTTGATTTCTTGCCTACTCCTTTCAAGACTGTTGATTGTGGATCAAAGGAAGATTAAATCATTGTCAACTTTTCTCCTTTTACCATGGTGTTGTGCATCAGTCCAGTTTATTGTTAGTTTTTTATATTGAATTGCAGTTCATCCTAAAGGCTGAAGTTCTTCAAATCCAACTTCTTCAAGGTTTTCAAGTCCTCTTAACTTTGAGTAAGCAGACTTGTGTCATCTGCATAGCACAAGTTGTTAACATGTGTTCTTCCCATCCTGATGCCACTTTGTTCTTCATAGAATCCAGTTTTTCATATTATTTTTTCTGAATACAGACTCACATGTCATCATTTTAAATTACTCAGTATTCAAGTATTTGGTTGAACTGATTGCCTGTTGGTTCATGTATTGCCTGAACACAATTAAGAGATCTGGAGTTCCCATTCATCTCATGCTATTATTGTTCATTGTGATCCACATAGTCTAAAATCTTCGGATTGTCAATAAGTCATAAGTAAATATCTTTCTTGTATGCTCTATTTTCACTCATAATCCATCTGACATCAGCAATGATTTTCTCATGCCACAGTCTCTTCTGAATGTTTCTGAAAGCTCACTGTCAATTTCAGTGTTTCTGAAAGACACTGTCAATGTATTACTGCAATAGTTGTTGAATTATCTTCAGTAAATTTTACTTGTTTGTTAAATTAGTGATATAATTTCTATGTTCTATCAGGTCATTCTTTGGAATGGGCACAAATATGGATCTCTTCAAGGCAACTGGTCAGGTCTTCCAAATTTCTCGGCATAAACATGTGAGTGCTTCTAGTACTACATCAGCTTGTTGAAACATTTCATCTGGTATCCTACTGGTTTCTGGAGACCTATTGCTTATACCTTCAGTGCAGCTTAGACATATTTTTTACTATCGGTTCTTAATCATGAGCTTTTTCTTGAAATGGTTGAATAGTTATCTTTTTTTATACAGTGACTCTATTCCTCCTTTCTTCTATCTTCTTTTGGTGCTTTATGCACACTTAAATATGCCAGTGACTCAGGCTTCAATATTTTCTTGAGTTTCTTTTAGCGTGAGATATGCTTAGTATACTCTTCCTTTTCGGTTTTATAATTGTACATATCATTATGATGCTTTCCTTTTTCATCTCAACCTATTCTTTGCAATTTCATGTTCAACTCTTTGATTCGTCATTTCTTCCATTTGGTTTAGATCAAGAGCATGTTTTAGAACCCCTTCCGACATCAGTCTTTTCTTTCTCTCTTGTCTTTTTATGCCCCTTTTCCTGTCATATAACATTCTTAATGTCATCCCTAGCAGATCACGTCTTCTGTCATTAGTGTTCAATGTGTCAAATCTATTCTTGAAATGTTCTAGAAATTTAGGTGCAATGTACACAAGATTGTACTTTGCTTTTCATGGACTGTTTTGAGTTTCTTCAACTTCCACCTTCACTTATATATTAGCAATTGTATATGTCTTCTACAGTCAGCCCGTGGTCTCATTTTGGCGTTGATAATGAGCTTCTCCATTCTCACCTCCCATGATATGGTCAATTTAAATACTGTGTATTCTCAATGGTGAGGCCTACATTTATAGTTGACATTTTATTGCTTAAAAAAAGATATTTTCAATGAAGTAGTCGATCTTCTGAACTTCTATTATGTAATCTTCAGCATAATTTATCACTAAGTTTATATTTTCTAACAACCATTTCTTCTGCTTGTTTCATAGTTTGGCATTCTAATATCCGATGATTATAGCAATATACCTTGATTGCGTATTTGATTTCAGAATGACAATATTGGTAGAATACATTTCTTCATCATTAGTTTTATTGGTTAGTGTATACATCGGAATAAACAGTGTATAAACTAAACTTCCTTGTAGGTGTATGAACAACATTCTATTACAGACAGCATTGCCCTTCAAGATACAACTGATGTTCTTTTTGATGATGATTGTGATGTGATTCCTCATAAATTGTCCTTCTAGCTTTAGTTTACCATATAATGGTTCAATTCAAGATGGCCGATACAATCTATTTCAGTTCACTAATGCTTGGGATACTTGGGTCAATGCATTTTATTTTAGATCACTCTCAATTTTCCTACATTCAAACTTTGTACACACCAGGTTTCAGTTGGTGTTTTTTTTTCTTTTTTTAACTCTAACCCTAATCTAGGTTCCAATTGTTAATGAGTGTTTTAAGCTGTTCCTTCTAATTTTGATTTGTGTCCCACTAGCAAAGGTGTGTCCCCCCAAAGCTTTACTCCATTTATGTCATTATGGTAGATTCTACTGTGAGGAGGCAATACTTTCTTAGTGGCATTTTTGAATGCTTTCCTTCCTGAGCGGCTGACTTTCTAGCACTATATCAGAAAAGGTCCTCTTGCTATCCAGGTATTCAGTCCCTAATCTCTCAGAAGTTGGCAGCATATTCCTTCTCTGTTGTCTGGAAAATTGGCTAAAATGTGTTCACTGTGGATGGTCCTGCTAATGTTTGAAATATCAGTGGTGTAGTTCCACCATCCCCGCAATCCACAAACCACCAAGTAGGCAAAACTTACAGACAAATGATAGAATGGAACTACCACTCAACAAAATAAAATAAAGTAATGCATTCTGTGCTCTGGTTGATTGCCAAATAGTTTGCTAAGCAGAAGTCAAATGCTAGCACTCTATATATCCTAAGATTTCATTTATATGAAATATCAAATCAACCAAATCTATAGAGACAGAATGCAGGTAACTGGTTGTCTGATGCATGTCATCAGGGGGCTTAATTTTAAATGATGGAAATGTTCTAAATGTAGATGGTACTAATGGCTTCACTACTTTGTATATTTAGTAAAAATCATTGGTGTGTAAAACAGTGATGGTTATAGAATTCTAATTTCACATTAAAGCTCTTAGAGAGTGCATAGAATTTAAAAGCTGATAGAACTGACAAAAATGGATTTCCTTAAAATGATGGACTATAGTAGAGTTTTCATTGAATAGAATGAACTTTGACTTGTGATTTCCTCTATTATCACTGTGTGACTTCTGGAAGTTGTTTAATCTCACCATGAGTTATTCTACTCCTCTGTAAAATAGGAATAATAATAGTATCTATCTAGTATTAATGTTAAGAAAGTTGAATAAGATAACCAACATTTCACTCACTATTGTTTCCATGATAAGCTTAATCAATGCCAGCTCTTATATTACTGTGTTAAGGATGATGTGGAAGAATTGGCCATAATTTGACTCTATTTCCCCCACAATTTAGTATTGGCCTGTATACATTATTTTTCTGACAAGCCCTAGTGTCATATGCTTTTTTGGTTCCAAATCTGCCTTCTAATTTTAATCTTGCTCCCTTTTGTCAAAATATCTTTAGTACGTTCTCATCAGACTTTTCAAAATGCATACCATCTCTAGCCTCTTCCTTCCTATTCTGTCTGTTCATTTGCACCTTCCCATGGTGCTGTTTAATTCTATGAACACTCATAATCAGGAAATTTACCAAAAAAGAGTCAAAAATGGTCAAATAAGGACCTGAGGTTTCCACATACTGAATGAAATACGTGGATGAATTTTTTAAATTTTATTTATTTTTTTTTTGTGGATGGATTTTAAGGATTCTCATTGTGTATTAAATTTTAAGTCATGATTATATTTCTTTTTCCTACCTTCTGATAAGGTAATATTGGGGTGTAGATTAAGAATTAATCCTGAGCTAATAAAAAATTGGTTGTTTGCTAAAATTTCACAAGTTTGGTACAGAGAGAGGGCCAAAGTGAAACTTCTATTTATGAAAGTTGGGAGGTTGCCAATCTTACAAACTGAAGAGACTGAATTTAAGACTATTTAAAGATAAAAAGAAATTTTATCACTTTTCAATAACACTAACAATGTGAGCTAGCTGTTAACCAAGTGTTTTCATGAAGAGGTCCTGCTGGGACTTCTTTTAATTTGGCAATTAAGAGCATCATTTACATACAAATAAAGAATACACTGAAGTCCTTTAAGCAGCCTTCTTTACCCCCATTTGAACCAACCCTAAAGACAAATATTTTTCCTTAATATATTTCCTTAATATACATTGGAAAGATATGCCCAAACTGGCAGCAAGTCTAGAAAGGGAGATCACGTATTTAAAAATGGAAAAACATTGAATGGACAGATGTAAACACTGTATCAAAAAGGACAGTCTTTTCCCTACAAATTATGACCTCCAACTTCCTGGAGTCTCCTAAACATTCAAGTTTCACCTATTGACTTCATAAGGTTATGAAAACCAGATGCGTCTTTCTACTCCTGTAAAGATTGGCAGTCTTGGAAGCCTACGGGCAGTATTCTAACTCATCTTCTGGGCTTGCTGTGAGTTGATGGCCGTGAGTTGGTTTTTGTTGTTGTTTAGATTTTTTCTTTAATGAAAATCAGGTTAAAATAGGAGTTTTAAAAAATGTACTCCCGGCATCCCTTTATCCAAATATAGAGGACATACGCAATGGTTGGTGCATAACCTTACCCACTGCTTGTTGGGCTATCACTCTGGACTGTTACTTCTCTTCCCTTACACCTAATAGCATTTTACCCATTTACTGACTCGTCACAAGTTTTACTTCTGGTTATGGCATGGCCTGTATCAATTCTGGGCTCAGTTCCAGTCATCAAAAATTCCTCCAGAGAACCAAATTTCTGACTTCGGCTTAGCTTTTATCAAAGTCAGTATGGGGTCTGCTCCTTTTGGTCAGTTGTTTTTCCCTATATGTTACCAACATGCCTAGAACATCTGCAGCAGGAAGCATGGTGGAACCGGTCCACATATATCATAAAATCTGTGTGGTAACAATCAAGATCTCTTGTGCTCCTAATTAGATAGTTTATCACCTTTCCACCTGCCAATCAGTAATTCACACTAATATATCTGTGCTTTCAGTTGGTCTTTCTAGAGAGGGTACCTACAAGAGTCATCCTCCCAAGCCGTCACCCAAAAACACGGCACTTGAATTGATGCTGATTCATACGGACCCTGTGGGGCAGAGTAACTGTTCCATTGGGTTGCTGGGACTGAAACTGGACATTTTTGAGGGAGTAGAAAATGCCTTCTACTTCCTAGCTGGTGGTTCCAACTAATGACCTTGAGATGAGCAACCTAAGGCATAACTGTTGAGATACAGGGCTTCTAGAGAGCTTGTGCAGACAAAAAGAGGTTAAATATTGATCCAGTTCTGAAGATTTTAGTCTTCTTTACATTGAATTGTAATATTGAAGGCTGCAATCCTAGATCTTCATCAGCAAGTGCTTCATATCCTGTTAACTTCCAACCAGCAAAATTGTGTCATTTGCATGTCACAGGTTGTCAATAAACCTTCCTCCATTCCTGATGGCATATGTTGTGTCATATAATCCCACTTCAGTGTTGTTGATCTATCAGCATACAGACAATAAACATGGTGAGAGTATGCAACATTATCACACACTTTTCTTGATTTTAAATGATGCAGCATTCCCTCATTCTGTTTTCACAACTCCCTTTTGACCCATGTACAAATTCTGCACAGGCACAACGAAGTGTTGTGGAATTCCCATTCTTTTCAAGGATATCCATCATTTGTTATGATTCACACAGTTCAATTCCTTGACTATTCAATCAAACACAGGTAAGCATCTTTCTGATATACTCTATTTACAGTCATTAAAGTGACCAGATTTTAAGCAGGACACCATTGACCAGGGGTAGGGGGATGTTCTCGATTGAAAATTTGATCTATGTGGGGCAGCAAAAATTTTCATAGGATGCAAAAATAGTATCATAATATAATTATTTTAATTTTAAAATGCTGTGGGATGTTGCTAAATTGTTAAAAAAGCGAGATATCTGGTCACCTTAGGTCCTACTGATATCAGCAAAAATATCCCTTTTACCACCGAATCTGGCCAGAGCCTCTGGCAGCACTCTGTCAAGGCATTTCTACAATCATTGTTGCAGGATACTCAGCCAAATTTTACTTGCATTTGATACCAAGGTTATTTCTCTGTAACCTGTGCCTTCTACTGGGCTACCTTTCTTTGAAGTGGGTACCAAGATGGAGCGCACGCAATCAGTTGATCAGGTTGCTGTCTCCCAAATTTCCCGAACCACACAAGTGAGTGCTCCCACTGCTTCATCAGCTCATTGAAACATTTCATGGGGTATTCCCTCAATTCCTGGAGCCCAGTTACTGCCTACTCCTTTTGGTACCATTTGAACTTCTTCCTTCGGTACCACTAGATTTGTCCATACCATAGCATTTCTCATGAAGTAACAACTAACGATTTTCTCTGTAGTGTTTTGCTTTGTTCATCTCCCATTGTTACCCCTCTGATCTTGACAAGCTACAGGCTTATTGTTATTGTTGTTGCTGCCATCAGGCAGGTGCCCTCAGGTCAGCCCCTTGTGTGCAGAGGAAAACTGCTCCACTGTTTTGCTTTGTCCTGTTGTATTTGCAAGTCTATAAACTTTCAGAAGCAGATCATCAAAGTCGGTCTTCGGAACCAATTCAGCTAATAGCCAAGGGGTGAGTTGTTGGTCCTACCCGGGGACTAGATGTCCAGATCTATTTTTAAACAGGAATTGAGGAGTAGGCTGTTACGATTTCTGAATTTTGTGTTAAATAATCTTGCCTTCCCCTAATGTTGAAAGTCATTAAAAATATTTTGCTGCAACTATACTAGCAAGTGAAAGAGCAGGAGTTCAATTAATTTGTGTTGCATAATATTGACAATTAGTGACCCAACGCAGCATTTTTTGAAATGAAGAAGAAAATGCATTTCAGATGTCCAGACTCTGTGGTTGAGTGATGGAAGAATCCCATACATTTGCTGACTTAAAGGTTCTCAGATTTGATGCATTCCTCTGTTGCTTGCTCAATAACACTGCTATTTATTTACTTTTCCTACTAATTTCCAAAGATGTTTATGCTTTAGGATGTTTGTCAGGATTTGGAGATCATGAATGAATCCTTGATTCTGCATGCTATGCTACTTTGAGCCAAGGCAAGATAATTTCTATAAGGTTTTTTCTCTTTACCTCTCAGTGTCATACAGGAAATCATTTCATAAAACAAAGAAAGAAAACACTTTTATCATCTAGAGTTAATTTTATAAACTTGAGCTAAAACAAACAAACAACAATAACAAAAAAAATCTCAATTCAGTTCAAATACTTTTTTTGATTGTTGCCCCTATCATCTTTATAAGCTTGTGTAAGCCTGGGAAATGTAAAAACAAATGCTGACATCTGCTAACAATGTTAGATGCTTAGTACAATCACTGGCACATAGAACTCTATATTAGGAGAGATAATGTTGATGATGCTGGTAATGGATTTTGGCCTCTGCCTGTATAATTCACTTCAGAGAACAGAGATAATGAAAATTAAGGTGTACCTAGCACTTACACTTTTCTCAGTATTGTGTTGGACAGCTATTAAACCATTGAAGCTCACAACAGTTTTATGCCATAAATACTTATAGGTAAGCATTTATTATCCCCATTATACAGGTGTGGAAAGTGAGTTAATGGAAGTTAAGTATCTTGCTTAAGGTTTCACACAGCTTGCTAAAGGCACAATAAACAACCAAGGAGTTGGTCTCTGTGTCTGCTCTCTTAAATGAAGGTTAGGCTGCCTCGTGGGGAGGGAAAAGAAATGATATGTATAAGGCGGGTTGGCTCCATGGATGGTAAAGGGAAAGGAGAGCAATGGCAGGCAATTAAGAAATTTGAGTCTGCAACAGAGAACCCAAACAAGCCTGGACTAATCAAATCCTAAGAAAATTGGAGAATATTCATTTTATCAGAAATATTATGGAGTAGTTAAATTTAAAAATTGACTAGCAGAGAAACTTTATTTTTTCTTTGTCCTTGAATTCTTTTATCTATAGCCTATTGGCTTCTGAAATGATGACTTGCTGTAGGTTACAACAAAAGAGACAAACAATGGAAGTGTTCAGACAAGGGTAAAAGGTCGAAGGCCTGTGTATTTGAGCTGTTCATTTAGCACATTATTTTCTCAGCTGAAAAATCTACTGCAAAACTGAACTAAGATCAAAAGGGTGCTTCATAAATATATAGGTTAATTCTAGCAATATATTTGAAGGGCTTAGATAGCAAACCTCTTCGTATTTCACTATAATGGCCCTGCTTAATTTGTCATCCTTCCCCCACCCCCTCCTTTTAAGTATTGCTGAGACTTTAAGATACTCATTGTGAATTAATTTGGGATTTGGTATAATAACATTAATCATGTTAAAAGAATTCATTTGACAGTAATGTAGTATAATTAGTGATGTACTAAATCCATTGAGATCTACCAATAATTATAGAATCGTTATTTTAAAGCCTTATATAGGCATTCCTTCTCTCTCTCTCTTCTCTCTCTCTCTCTCTCTCTCTCTCTCTCTCTCTCTCTCTCGCTTTCTTTCTCTTTTGAATCTGTATCATGCAGAGGCAGAATCTCAGCTTTGACAATTTGCTTTTTGAGAGATTGGGCAAAGGTATCAAGACCGAAACCCACTAAACCTTGGCACTAACTTGAGGGGCTTTTGCTTAGAGCTAGGTGTAAAGAATTGCCTTAAAAGAAGAGTATTTAATCCGAGGACAGGTGACCAAATTGCATGGAATTCTTGGCTAGTCTTTAGAAAAATGATTAAGATGGATCAGATCTAGGATTTAATAGCGCGTCAAACTTAGAGACTGGTCAGGAGTCCTGGAGGTGCAATCCTGAAGTACTTGGTGGTTGACCAAGAGGCCCACAGTTTGAATCCCTGCAGCTGGTCTGTATTACAAAAGTGTGGCAGCCTGCCTTTGGAAAGGTGACAGCCTTGGAAGGTGTAATCCTATTGGAACACTGTGTGTCAGAATCAGTTTAAGAGGATAGGTGAAAGGCTGGTGGAGTAGGAGGCAGGTGTCTCTAGAAACCCCTCTTTCTAGTATGTGGTGAATAGTTTGATCTTTCTTACAAGCACTACTAATTTAGGCAGGAGACAGAGAGGCAGATGGCTTCTGTGGGAGGCTGAAGGACTCCTCTAAGAACTGGTGGTAACTTGGCCAGGTCTAGAATGCCAGCGCTTATGCTCTTGTTTAGCATAGGCTTTTTGTAATTCACTCTATCACTCACTTGCCTGTTTTAGGAGTTTACAACCAGCTTTTCTCAACAGGGCTCTTTAGAAACAATTAAGCCCCAAACCCCAATGTCCAAAGAATCCCTGGCCTATAGAATGGTAATAGTTGGACATAATCTTTGAAAAAATAACATTCATTATTTTCTGCCTTCTGTGGCTCAAGTGAGGAACTGGATGCTTGGGAAAGATTTGGTTCAATCAACACATTCATTCAGTCACTTTTATTTTTTAGACTTTTTAAAGATTCTTTTTTGAGTCTTTTTTATTTTATGACTTACCATTCAAAGTTGAATTCTACCCATCTCTTCTCAACAAACATTAGGAAAGCATGTGGTGCTTACGGCAGCACGAAGCACACAGTAAGGGATCTGAAACTTCCTTACAAAATGAGTTTATTGTTGGAAGACCCACAAGCCTTTGACATAAAAAGATAGTTGCAGCATATTAAAAATAATCATAATAATTTGGATATTTGCTAGTTACCTACGCAAGGAAAATAAGTTAGTGATGGCTTTGAGGTGTTTCAGCCTGAATGAGAAAATGAGGGTGCTGAGAAGAGACAGGGTGATTAGGAGCTATTTTTATAGTAGGAATGAGGAGTTTGCCTTGAATATATTAGGATTGAAGTGACAACAGGATAGGCATATGTAAATATATAATAAGCTCTTAGAAACCAAAGCCCCTGGGTGCTATATTCCAGTCTGCAGTAAGAGCAAATTATACTGTTCAAATAGTTGGATTGTTAGATCAGGATAAATTACCCAAATGAGGCTTAATATGATACTCCCATCACTGGCCTATTCTCAGACCAAATTTATTAGGCTTTGTTTGCTTGGCTTAAGAAGTTAAGTAGAAAGGCCAGTTTGAATGTTTTCTTGCCATAAGTCAGCTGAATTTCCAAACCACAGCCTTTGAGGGTTGGTTCCATTCATTTCCAGACTCTCAAAAGATGGAAAAGAATGGGGTCCTACCTTCCTCCTCCTCAATACTAACAAGGAGTACACTATGTGTACTCACATGCACCATGTGGAACCTGTAGAGATGGGTGATGCAAAGTGCCCCTAGTTGGGCAGCCAGCTAGCCAGGCAGCAGGTCAAAATGCCTGTGGCCTCCCCGACCCAGAGTGTGCAGACCCAGGTGCCTTTGGCATATGGTCCAGTCACCTTGGCAAGAACTATTTCTAGGGTGGGAAATGTGATTTCTTTTTTAAGTGGAGAAAACTGTTTGCAGAATCAAGAAGGAATCTCACCTGGAGAGAGGCTGCTTTAGCCCCAGAGGGTAGGTTAGTATGGGACTGCTTCTGGGAACTGAACATCTGTGAAAGCAGGCCCCATGACAAAGACTACCCATTAAATCCATTGGACAGAAGCCATTGGAATAGATATCATCATGTAAAGTCTAGCATAGTGTGCTTATAAAGATAATTGTTAGAGATCGCAAGGGATGCAACCATGTGTCATGCGTGCATTATCTGTGTGAAAATGTAGCAGACCTGAAAGATAAATGCTACCAAGGTCAAAGTCTAGAGATACTTTGAAAATATAGAAGCATGCTAAAAGGTGCTCTAAATATAATGTAGTAACATTCATTCAGTGGGAGGTCAAATATAAAGTTGCCTGAGTACCATGAGTAATCTTTCATTCTAAAGGTATTTTATACATAAACATAAGAGAATCTTTGGTTTTAAAGGGTCTTTCTTTTATTTGGCTTTGTATTTACTTCGTATTTACTTGTTGGGCTGCCATCGCATCACCTGCTCCACAGAAAAAAAGTCAGGGATTTCTACTCCCATGAAAAGTTGCATGCACAGAAATCCACAGGGATAGTTCTACCTTGTCTTCAAGGGTGGCTATGACTGGTCTTTACTGGGTGGCAGCGAGAGTTTTGATCATTTGAAACTGTGGATTGGATGCTGGGCTGCCGATCACAGATCTTTGGACAGTGAGACCCCAAGAGCTGCCTCAGGGGAGAAAGATCATAACTGATCTTTAATCTGATCCCATAAACACTTGGAAACACTCCATGGAGACCCTGCCACTCATTGCAATCCATTTGGATTTGGTTTTCTTTGAAGTAATAAATTATTCTTTCTTCCTACCATCTTGGCCATTTAAAAATGTAGACGTCATCTCTGAGACTTCTTTCCTGGTTGTTGTGTTTGCTTTTTTTACCTCCAAGTTTATTTTTCAGCAACAAGTATCACCTTACCATCCATTTCCACTGTTCGGCGTCTTCTCGGCACTGGAGTTCAATTTCGTTTCTTTGTCCGGCAACAGATTGCTGCTGCTATTGCACTTGTCCAGTCCAGGCACCCAGACCCTGAGCCCTCCTGATCATCACAAACAGAACCACTGTCATACAGAGAGTCTTATTGCCTGATTTTCAAGAGCCTATTTCCAGACATTTCCAATGTATCCCTCCGAGTCTAGAAGCACCTCTGAAGCATGTTTTGCACCCCAAGAATGCTCACATATCCATTGATAGATGGTGACCATTGGGCATACTGTGCTTTAGCTGGCTGTCAAACCTGAGCCTTCATCACTGAAGGCAAGAATCGTACCCGTGAGCCACCACTACAGCCTGTGAGCTGTGCCTAACTGGTCTCCTCATCCCTCAACTCCTCTTTCTTATTAGCGGCAATTAAAGGAATGCTTTCCTCCCTTGCTTTCCTTCCTCTTTGTTTTTATTCCTTAGATCAAAGGTAGTGGTTCCCCTACCAAGTCTAACAAATCACCCCTATTTTGCATGAGTCATATCCTCCAACTGGGTTGTTTTTAAATAACCGACGGTGTATTCAAGAAGACAGCAAACCTTGAAAGAGGAAAAAAATAAAATAAAAATATTTGGGGAAAAAGAGGAGGGGTGGGGAAAAGCATTTTAATATAGTAGCTGCTTTCACTGAAGAGTATGTTATCAGAATTTTTCTAGATGTTTCATCATTACCCCAAACATTATGTGTCAGTCCAGATAGACTAGAGAAAGAAATCCACGGACACTCACATGTATAGAAGAGAGAGTTTTATATAAAGAGTAATTTTACATTAAGAAAGCAACCCAACCCAGTCCAGTCCAAGCCCATAAATGTGATACTAACCCATATGTCTGATACTGATCAATAAAGTCCTTTTCAGACTCACAAAACACTTGCAATGATGACTAATGTAGGACACTTACAGGTCAGTGGGTAGAAAGTTTTGGATTCAGTAAGCATCTCAGTGCTGGAAGGGGTCTCTACATGGCTTCTCTACCTTCAGAGTTCTGGTTGCATGACGGTAGGTCCATGTGGCTTTTCTAGCTTGAGGCACTAGTGTAGTTTCATGTGTCTTATCATTTGCAATGTCTCCCAGCGAGTGAGCAGAGAGAAAGTGTGTGCCTCCCGCTTCCAAGGAGGAAAAACAGGATTCCCCAGAATTCTCAGCGGAAGGCCATGCCCACACAGAGGCTTCATTGGCTATAACCCGATGGACAAACTAGACTCCACCCCTTCACTCTGAATCCTCTCAAGTCCCAAATTGACACCAGATTAGGTAACCACCACACATTGGAAACTAGATGGATGCTGCCAAGCCGGTTCGTTATTTGGTGCCATTTATTTGATACCTAGATATTTTAAAAACTTAGCAGCTTTTTCATTGATACTTTAAAATGCACCTATTATGTAAACTTGACTGAATACATACAAAAATAATGAAGACACCAGTACTGGAATATTATCAAGCAGGAATGACCACTCTTAGCATATTGGAAATGTTTCCCTTAGTTTGTTGTACAAACCGATTGCTGAGGAGCAGAAGCTGACTCAGCATGGCCCCAGCTAGGCTTTCTGACACTGAATCTTCGTGAGAGCAAATGGACTCTGCTTTCTGCCCTGAAGTGGCTGAGGGGCGTGAATGACAGCCCTTAAGGTTGGCAGCCCAGTGTGTGACCCACAACTCTCCAGGGCTCTCTTTGTCCAAGGGAGTTTCTAAAATGCAAGGTGGAGTTAAAAGACCACGGAAATTTTTATGAAGCTTCTTGCGTAAGTGCATATTTTTAAGAAACTTTAGAAAATACATGTACAATCAGTGACATACAGATTTCCCCAGGAGCATTCTGTCCTTCTAAATTTGCAATGCCCTTTGAAAAGGAGATATTTAATTTGCAAACAAATTTATGAGGAGAAAATATTTTGAAATGTTTCAATAGTCGAGACAGCAGGTTACTAGTAGAAGGACTCCTCTAGGCTATGAACCCGGGTTCCAGCCTCCCGACGTACCATGTTAACGAATGATTTGGAAGTTAGAGTGCACAAGGAAATCTCTGCGTTTGCACATTACACAAGCCATTCTTATGGGTAAATTATAGTAAGATCTCGCCTTGCTCAGAGTAAGCAGAAAAGTGACTGATGATCTCAAATAAAAATGCGTTTTAGGGGGGGAAGTGTCCTGGGCTGTAGTTTATAATATGGTGGCTTGGGGACTATCATTTAGGATTGAGCAGAGACAAGTATTTTTATTCTGCCACCCCAAAATATGACCCTGGGGGGAGGGGAGAAGCCAGCCAAACATTGGTCATGACTCTTTTCCCACAAAAATCTGTTGAGTTCCATTACATAATTACAATCACGATGCTATTTTCTGAGGGTGCAGACTTAAATGATAGACCCTGCTAATGTGTGGTTCCCTCTTGGCAGTTAAATTGTGCAACTTGTATTCCTACTTTTCTTCAGACCCCACCCAGAAGATCTGCTTTCTAGCACTCTCCCAGGAAACTGGGTTCCCAAACTCTCCCTGATGATCTTGATTGTCAATTTGGTCACTTTCTGATGACTGGGCAGAGCTGCTGTGTTAACCAACACTCCTTCCTTTACTTAACTCCTTACATTTATTTTCTTAAATAGGAAGAATGTTGTGTGTGTATAGTCTCCTAATCCTTTTATTACATACTTCTCCAACCATTTTTTTTCATTTGATCTAATCGAAAGGAGGCTAAGTTCTAGAATTAAAAAAAATTTGGTACTGTGCATTTGAGTACAACACGTTAATTATAACGGCACTGGCCAACACACCTTTTGGTGACTCAGATGTTAGACTTATTCCTGGGTTAGATGTTAGACTTATTTGACCGGCTGATTTAAAAATGGCACCAGTCTTCCCCTCCCTGCTTAGTTTTGAGGGACACACTGCATGCCATATACCACTCTTCACTCTGCTTGCCCATACAATATCAGAATAAAGTTGTATTAGCCACCCTGTGCTAGAGGAAGTACACGTAGTTTTATTTGGATTGTGTTGTACTAAATATTTGGGCCACGTTATTCTTCACATGGGGTCCATTGATCCATTTGAACAGTACAAATTACATGAACTTGGAATTTTCCCCAAGTATCACTTCACTTTTATTAGGAACTGAATAGCAGGTACTTCCAGTTTGTTATGTTAAGAGGGGGACAGGAAATAAAAGATACTGTGTAAGAGATCAGGTGCCCTGATGGGGTAGCGGGTAATGTATATGAGCGATAACATGAGATTAGCACCTGGAACCCATCAGCAACCTGCAAGAGAAAGGGGAGACTTTCTGCTCCTCTCAGGATTGACGGTCTCAGAAATCCACAGGAGAAGTGCCACTCGCCTGTAGGCATGCTCAGAGTCACAATCGACTGGTAGTAAGTTTTGTACCCAAACTGGGCCTTTCAGAGTTCACACTCCTTTATTGAAACTAAAATGTTTTGATCTTGTCATAAGATGGCACAACTTCTATACTTGTGGACAGAATCTCTTAGGAGATATAATTTGTCTTATAAAGAAGCTTGGAGTCACCTCACTTCACAAACACTTAGCATGAAGTATCCATTGAGATATGTGTGTCTGTATATGTAAATGGCAATGTGTTCTGGAATATGAACTTTAATTTGAAGAAGAATTTAGATTTTCAAGATAGTTATGAAAATGGATATGAAGTCTTTAATTTCCCATGCTTTATATTGCTCTCATGCCTTTCATATGTATGCCTTTTCAGCTTCCTTTATTTGCTATGCTTCTCAAGCCGCATTCTGAGTTTTTGATATCCAACTTCTAGTCTCTGTCTGCATTGCACAGCCTCCCATACCTCCCCTCCCCACACAGAACCTGCTACCATCTAATTGATCCTTTCTCATAGAACAGAGAAGAAATGTGCTTTTAGATTTCCAAATCTATTTTGTGAAGAGTTACATCTCTTAAAAGCTTCAGAGTGACTGGTTGGTTCAAACCACTGACCTTATGATTGGCAGCTCAATGCACAAACAATTAGCCCCCTTAGGTCCATATAGAACTTCCCTTGGTAGTCCACCAGTGCATAATTCTTTTTCAAATTTCCCTTACCTTTTTGGCTTTATCCTGTAATGCGTGGGTCTGACTTCTTCTGTTTAAAACTAGGATGATAAATTAACCAAGAGTTTAAGACAATAGCTGAAAACATAGTGGAATACCACATTGAAAAAACTAGAAATGGATGCAACCTATCTGGTGCAATTTTCCAAATCAGTGCCCCCAATCACTTCAGGAGCAGGCCTAAAAAGCAAGATTCCAAGGAAAAAAGATTCTTGCTATAAGTCTCGATATTTTATATCCATTCCATGTCTGTTCCTTTGCCATACTGCACTGGCTTCTGTTTGGCCATACTGTTTCCAGCTGTGTCGCGGGTATTTGGAATACCAGCAGGGTCACCCAAGATAAACAAGCTTCCAGACTAGGAACAGACTTTGATGAAGGGCGAGGCTGTCCACTTGTGAGTGATTCATCACTGAAAATCTTATGGATAGGAGTGGAGCGCTAGCAGATAAGCCGAAAACCTTCCGCGTTGCACACATAATAACAATTGTGAAGAGGGTGCAGGGTTGTATTTCATTCTATCGGGCATCAGATCTTTATGAATCAGGACTGACTTGATGGCACCTAATAGAAGATATTATTAGAAAGGGGTTTTTAATAACACATTTTTAGAATCTATCTTAATATGAACATTTTTAACGTGGGTGAAAGAAGAGTGAAGTGCTGTTTCCATGGGTCATGCTGTTAAAGAGAATCCTAACCACTGCCAACTGAGTGGAGCAGCCATCTGAAATAGGGCGAGAGTGGAGAGTTCTCCTTTGGCAGCAGTGTGGGAAGGCATTGCCTCCTCTCCGTGATTCTGATTGAGAGGGGAATGTGTACCAGGAACGTGTAGCTTTAAGCTATGGAAGCTTTGTGTCTGTGCAGCCTGTTGGGAGGATGAAACATAATTCTTTATAGGGCCATAAAACTTTCTAAAAATCCCATGAACAAAAGTAATTTTGACTCACAACCATTAAAGCCAAATGAAAGCCAGAGGATAAGACCTTGATTGAATGTTGCTTGGCTGTAAATTTCATTATTGTTAGGTGCCCTTCACTCACTTCTGATTCATAGTGGCACTGTGTACAAGAAAACAGAAAGCTACCCAGTTCTGTACCATTGTTGTCCTTACGATGGTTATGTTTGAGGCCATGGTTGCAGTCACTGCCTAAATCCAACTAGTCAAGGGGCTCCCTCTTTTCTGTTCCCCTTCCACTTTCCCAAGCCTGATAGCCTTTTCCAGGGGTTGGTCTTTCCTGATCACATGTCCAAAGTATGTGGGCGGAGGTCTCATCATCTTCATTTCCAGGAACATTAGATCTATACTTCTTCTGGCAGTTTGTGGTATTTCCAAAGTTCTTTGCTCTCAGCTTAATTCAAATGTATTAATTCTTCTTCTATTTCCTTCATCATTTTTGAGCATTCACAAGCATATGCGGTGATGGAAAATACCAAGACTTTGATCCTAAAGTGACATTCTTGTTCTTCACCTCTACAGAGTTGTCTTGTGCAGCAGATTTGCCCAACGTATTTTGTAATTTAACTTTTTGTCTGCTGATTATTTTGGCTTGTGGACCCAATGAAAATGAAATCTTAGACAGCTTCAGTCTTTTCTCAGTTTATCATGAGATTTTCTGTTCATCCATTCATAGAATTTGAGTCTTCTTTTGCATTGAATTCCAACCCATACGGAAGACAGTAGTCAGTCTTTTTGTCAGCAAGTGCTTCGAGTCCTCTTCACTTTCAGTAAGACAAATTGTATCATCCACATACCACAGATGGTTAATAAACCATCCTACATTCTTGATGCCCGAGCCAGCAGCTCTGTTTGTGTACTTGGGATGCAGATTGAATGAGTATGGTGAGAAGTAAAACTCTGAGGTCCACCTTTCCTGATGTTAAACCAGGAATTTCCCCCTTGTTTTGGATATCCATACCTATGTATATCTTCCCCATGAGCACAATTAAGTGTTTTGGAATGTACATTATCCATGATTTGTTACAATCCATACTGTTGAGTGTCTTTGCATAGTCAATAAAACACAAGGAAACTTCTCTATGGTCTACTGTGCTCTCAGCCAAGATGCATTTAATGTCAGCAATGCTACTCCTCATTGCAGGTCTTCTTCAGAATCTGCCTTGAACTTTTGGCAGTTCCCTATTGATGGACTGTGACAGCCACTTATGAATTGACTTCCCCAACAATTTACTTTCGTGTGACAGGAACAATACTTAGATAATTAGATACTTAGGAATGATATTAGATAATTTCCATGTTCTTTGGGCCACCTTTTAAAATTTTTGTTAGTCTAGGTAATTCTTCATCTGTCTATTTTTTCATTTTCCCCTCAACACCTGGAACAGGATAGGTTTTCAATGCATATATGCTTACTTACCATTCTACAGTGTCTTCTATCTCCTAAAGGGGCCCTGGTAGTGCTGTGAATTAGGCCTTAGGTGGCTTTTGGAAAGCTATGTCCAAAATTTAATCCTATTGACTAAGAGATAAAGAGAAGACTCTGTTCCAATAAAGATTTACACTCCCAGAAAAGGGAGTATGGGGTAAATCGGTTGCACAAAAATCTTTGGCAGGTGGTGAAGGGTAAGGGTGTTACTTTGAGGACTGGGATGTGCCTGACCCAAGCCATCACATTTTCAACTGCTTTATCCACATGTGAACGTTGGACAGTGAATAAAGAAGACTACCAAAGAATAAATGCAGTTGAATTATGGTGCTGGCAAAGACTATTGACTGCCAAAAAAGAAACCCAAATAAATAATGTCATGGAAGAGGTGCAGTCAGAATGCTTCTTATAGTAGAAAGGATGGTGAATCTTCGTTACACCAGAAGCCTTCCTGGCAAAGGACATTATGCTTGGTCAGCACATATACAAGGTCAGAAGCCAAGAGGGAGATCCTTGGCAGAGTGAACTGACACAGTGGCTGTAAACGTGACCTCAACCAGAACCATGATGAGGATGGAGATGGACCGGCAGAGTTCTCCTTGGTTGTGTATTGAGTTGATATGACTTAGAACTCTGCTTTCAACCACCTCGGTGTGTCTTCATGAATCAAACATAATTTGGGGAGAATCATTGGTTTATGTAATATCTTGACTTTTCCTTCATAATTTTTGAAGTACAAATCCAATTATTTCTCTCTCCTACCTGAAGAACTGCCATCCTCAATTGCGTAAAGCAAAGCTTGCAAGCCTTGGCATGGCATTTTTGACTTGACAGTGCGATTTAGGAGAGTCTGACCAAATATACTGTCTGCCTTATTTCTCTGCACTTCCCCATGGCTGGCACACAAGCTAAAGAAAGATAATTCCATCAAGTCCCTGAATAGATGTTCCAGTCTTTTGTATGAAATCTCCCTGACTTCTTTTTGCCCAGTGAATCCCACTTTTGTTTTGACCCAGTTCTCCTCATCTGTCAAGACCAGGTTAGATTCCCCTTGTGCTCCCTGACCTTTTAAAGGGCTTGTCTTAGAAACCTACAGCGGTAGCTCTACCTGGTCTTGCAGGGTTGCTGTGAGTAGGTATCCAATCAGTGATAGTGAGGTGGGTTTTTTTTGAGTTTTATTCTGTGAAATACTAAGAAAAAATGTTTTATTCAAATTTCTGGCTCATAGTTTAGCAAAATATCAGATATGAATAACAGGTGTCATCACAAAAGTAGGCACTGGATAAATTTTGTAGAATTTACATATGTTCCCCAACATCGTGGTCTGCATATTTGCCCACATCTTCATATGCTTTTATGTTCATCTATACTCAGTCTCCATAGACTAAATTTCCATAGATTACCCAATGGCCTTTGCTACATAGATTTGCTCAGTGGAAATTTACACAACAGGATAAAATATCCCTTCTTCCAAGTGTTCACTTGTAGAGAGTTGATTACAGCTTACAGTGACCTCATAGGACAGAGAGAACTGTCCAATTTAGTTGCCACTCTTCTAAATGTTGAAAGTTGCTACATCTTTCCTTCAAAAAGAATGGATAGTAGACTTGTTCTGTGGCCAAGTGCTTCAGGCTCTTCTATGTATGAGGGGTGCATGTGGCAAGTAGGCACTTACTTGTTATCACAAGGCCAAAGAGTGTCAACCCTGACCCTGTCCAGCCCTTAGCTGTTTGGAGGGATTCACCATGTAGTTTCTCGACCAAGTATTTCTAAACATGATCTTTTAATTTTTTTTATTAAAAGATCATTTTATTGGGGGTTCTTACTGGTCTTATAACAATGCATACATCAATCATATCAAGCATATTTGTACATGTTGCCATCATTTTTTTTAAACAGTTACTCTATTGAGTCCTTGGCATCAACTCCTCTCCCCCCCCCCACCCTTATGACCTCTTGATAGACTATAAATTATTATTATTATTGTCATATCTTATATTGACCACTGTCTCCCTGCCTCCATGGTTTCTGCTGTTTGCCCCCTACATGTGTGTGCACGCATGTGTGTGTGTTTGTGTATGTGTGTTGTGTATGCTTATGCATCAATCATTGCCATTTGTTCCCCCTTTTTCCCTCCGCTACACACTTTCCCCCTGTCCTCCTGGTATCACTACTTTCATACCTGTTCCTGAATTCTGTGTGTAATGAGCTCTTATCTCTTATCTCTACCTGTGCACATTCTCCAGCCTCGTCCATTATGAAAGGGTCATGAAAATAGTGAGGGGGGGGGGCATTAAGGAAACCTCAAGAAACCAGAGAAATATTGTGTTTCATTGGAGCTGTATGGCACCCCGTTTGACTCACTCCTTCCTTGTCATCCTTCTGTGAGGGGTTGTCCCATTTTCTACAGAGGGGTTTGGGGTCTCTGCTCTGACCCCCTCCCCCTTTTGCTCAACAATGTCTTTTTGTTTCCTTTGTTTGTTTGCTTTGTTTTGGATCTTCTGGAGCCTATTGCCCAATCCCATAGATACTAACTTATCACACAGGCTGGTGGGCTTCTCTGCTAGATGGCTGCTTGTTTAACTTCAAGCCTTTAAGACTTCAGAGGCTATATCTTTTGATAGCCAGGCACCATCCTCCTTCTTCGCCACATTTCTTTATGCACTCATATTGTCTTCAGCAATTGTGCCTAGAGGGTGAGACAGAATGCTAGGTTGTTAGAACAAAATGTTCTTGCGTTAAGAGAGGGCTTGAGCAGAGACACAAAGTTTGTCCACTACGTCAGTGTATTGCCATAGAAATACATGTACATCGGTCAATAACTCTATTCTATGAACTAGTATCTTCACATAGGTATGCATCTATGCTTATACCTATATCCATAGCTTTACTTCTTAGATATTTGCTCTGTGTTCTTTTACCTTCTTCCTGCTCCACCTTCATGCTTGCTCTTCTTCTGCCTCTTAGTAATTCCTCTCAGCTAGACTGTTTTTGCCCCATCACCCTCTGAGAGTTCTATGTCTTCCTTGTTGTTGATTTTAATTCCCTGGTTGTTCACCCTCTATGATAGTGTTTGCTAACTTCTCCCTTATCCTGCCTCCTCCTTCCTCAGCAATCACAATGACCCCTCTTAACAATGGCTCAAAATTGGATGCTATGGTAGTTACATAGTCCACTGTCAATTTGGGAAAGGCGGGAACCTAGCCTGTCAGTCAGGTTGCAGCTTGATGACTTCATTTGGAGGCACAAAGGAGATAAATAACTCACTGGAGGACAGAGGCACTCTTTCTGTGTTGTCTTCCTACTGCAACATGGAGCTATGTTGATTGCAATCAGAGCCTTGGAGCTGGAGGAGTAAAGTGGACACACATAGTAGCACAGAGATGCTTCCACCATCACTGGATCCACAAGGCTTTCCACCCACTGCCCTGTGATCTTCCTGCACTCAGCATCATTGCAAGGGCAGCATCAGTCTGAAGAGGGCTTTATAGATTGGTATCAGATATATGAGTAATATCAGACTTAGGGATTTGATCTAGAACAAGCTGGAATGTTTTCTTAATATACCATTGCTCTTTGATATAAAGTTCTTTCTTATATACATATGAAGATCTATAATTTGTTTCTCTAGGCAACCCAGACTAACACAGATACTATCAGTATTTCGCGCTATCTTCTCTTTCTTATCAGGAAACAGTCCTTTAGTGGGCCTTTGGTGAGTTACAAAGACTATGACAAGAAGAGCCATGGTCAATAATTCATTGCACTGCAGCATTTGTGTGTGTATTGTCTCATATTATTTCTGTTAATATTATATTCATATTCTGCAGAAATACCAAAGAGCTCGTAGTGATGGATAAGTATACTTTTAGCATATTCTGTCACTTTCTCTCCATATATGTATGCATACATTTGCACATACATATATTGACTATTTCTGTTGTAAATTTTCAGGGACTTCCAAGTCTCCTATATGTTTATCCTGAATTAAGTGGTTTAGGATTATTTATGAATAAAGAAGGACTTTGGGGACATGTAATACTGTATTCAACAAGTTCTTCAGAGAACTGTTTATTCTGATGGAGACTTTGAGAAGTGACCAGGAAAATGCTTTTTATTAAGTCAGAAATATCCAGTGGGATAGAATCATAGTGAAATAGTGGGATAGAATCAGTGGAAGAAACTGCCACTGTCAGAATCCATGAAGGTGCTAATCTCTCACCCATTTGTATTTCTTTCCCTGCTTAAAGAAAGTAATTAAAGATGATGGAGGGGAAAAGGCAGCCATACAATTTGTTTACCAATAAAATATCCTAAATTGAGTGAGCTAGCTGATTCATTTAAGTGAACAGAAGAAATTTATCATCTCCTAGAAATTTTAAATAAAATGACTCATTTGTGACATTTCAGTGTGTAACCATAATACCATAAATAGGGAAAAAAACCTTTTCCTAGAAATAAGGAAGAAACATAGCTGAGTAGGAAAACAATTTAAGGTGATTTCCCTCTATATGAACCTTTTCTTTATTTTTAAAGCAAAAGCAAAATATGCAAATCCTGCAAAACCCTCTTTCAGAAATTTTTTTCAGTGCCTTTTCATTTGAAGAAAAAGAAGAATGTCAGTAGTGTTTAACTATAAATTTCCTTTATAGATTTGTACCCAAAAAAGAGAAGGTGTGAAATGTGCAATCATTAGGGAAAATATGCTTATGTTGTGGTTTTCTAAGTTTATTTAACATTTCCCCCAAAGCATAGTGTTTGAATACTTATACAGTATTTTCAAGACGCCAGTTCAACTAAAATTGCATTTAAGCCTTATGATTTTTATCAGTTTTTTTTTAAGAGGATCTGGCCTTTTGCAGTCTGGCTCCTGATCAGTTTGACCTTTTTGAATCAAGATCTCTTTGGGCCAGGAGAGACTATGTGCTTGATGGTTAGAGCAAATCCGGACTCCTCACACTTAATGTGTGCACCAGCTGCCAAGCTCCTTCAGAGAAGAAATGGTCAGAGCCCCTGAGAAGCACATACCTTCAAAGACTCTTTATTCTTTATAAAATGGCCCCATTAATGATCATTAAAAATGTTTTCTTGAGAAACAAAGTAAAATACCAGTAAGTAGATTTGTCATGACCACTTTATTCCACAATACCTTTATCTTTGTCTTGTGGGGTGTATAAGAAAATATCAGAGACAGCCTGGATAATATTTGTTTAAAAAAACATACCAAAACCATGTTATTGGCATTAAAAATCCAGTAGCACATGAAACATACATATGCACTTAAACTTCCTTGTGTTTGTCCGTAAGACTACAAGTGTAATGTATTCAGGAAAGTGAGAATGGAAACTTTCTTATAGCCTCGATGTCTTTAGTGAACGTTTTCTCTGTTGTGTTTTGTTAAGCCGACTTCCCACAGCTCCTCAATGAAGTTCCCTTTGAAGAGCATAATGATAAATAATGGAGTCTTTTCAATTGTTATTTTGCCAAAAGGTATTGTCTGAGTTTTTGTGTTCATCCTGACTTGTGAAATTCAGCTGTGTCCTTGGTACTGGCTACCCAGAGAAGGGCAAAGGCAGTCATTCCATTGTGGCTCTTTCTAGGGTGACAAAAATCAAATCCCCAGCTTTCATTGCTGTTAGTCTCATAACTGCTTGCCTACCGTTCCCGCTGAGGGGTGGAAAAGTTACGGGCACATCCCTGGCTGCTCCACAGTAGCCCAGAGATAATCTGGCTGGTCTTCTCTGGTAAGAATAGCTCCCTTTTTAAAAAATGTACTATTTACATGACTTTGAAGATTTAAATTGCCTTTGTCTTTCTCAGTTTCTGTATTTGCTGAGGGATCATCTTGTACACTGGCAATTTCTTTTATTTTGTTGGATTTGGTCTTGGTCTATAAATTGTATCGGAATCAGCCCCGAGACTCTGTTGATACAAACTTCTGTCCTTTTGTGGTCTTCCACATGGAGCACATTATTTCACACTGCTTATGCCACGACTGTGTATAGTTTTAATGTTTTCAATGCCTTTAGAATCAAAAGAGAAGTAATTTGCTTGACATAAATAGTCACATCCATTTTAATGTAGAAGAAGGCAATGACTGGCAATATTCCTATATTCTGCCCAAATACCTTTTCATTTCCAAGTTTTTATTTTTTTTATTGGGGGATCTGCTGCATGACAGAAAGTTTTTTGAGTGAGCTATCATAAAGCACAAAATGAATTTAGAAACTATGAATGACAAATAAGATTTATCAAGCAGCAAAAAGCAAATTGGTACGTTTAAAAGTTAATGGTATTTTGGAGTACTGAATTACAGTGGGGATATGACAGAAATATTTTGCAATTCCAAAAAGCACCCTAAAGACTTGAAGTGTTTAACGAACCATATCATGTGGTATTATAATATTGGTTTACATTCCTTTTGGACTATGACTGCATTCACTTATGTTTTCCAGAGGTGGGTATTTTTGAAAGGCAGCTGTTTATTAATGTTTTGTCATTTTCTTCATAAAGCTCGGTAATGGGCTGTAGCTGGCTAATTTAATCCATAAGGCACTTTCATACTCTGTTGCCGGTTTTAAACAGAAGTCAAATTGCTTTGTTAAATTTAGGTATAGAACAAAGGCATTATGTCATTCTATATATACTGAGCTCCAGTTGTTAAAGAAAGGAAATGACACTTAATTCCTTCCCGTCTCTGGTAAGCCATAACGATGCTCTCCAAAGTGAATGCACACAAACTAGCATGCCTTGAGAACAAACAAACAAACAAGCAAAATATAGTTACGCTGAATTGGTAGAATGAGCTGCCTTAAGCCTTGTCTGCTTTAAATATCTATCTCTCTGAGGGATCAAAGAGACAATGGCAATAGCAAAGATCAGATAGGAAATTAAGGGCAATTTCTGTTATGTTAACATTTTAATATATTCATAATTAAATAATTATAACTTAATGATTAAATGAAGTAGTTGATCATTTGATGCTCTAACAATGAACTTAATTGCAATTATGTTAATGGGGAAAGGCATTCAGAGAAGGGCAAGAATGGTTGCAGGAGTTGAATGTCATCCCCGCCAGCAAAGGGTTCGTGTAGAAATCGTTGAGCTGATGGAGGTCCTGCTGGACATATTCTCAGAGACATCAACATTAAAAAAGTATGTGTTTGTATATATTTATGCAAATGTATGAAGTCTTAATAACTTTCCAATTTCAGCTATTGCTTCACTCCTCACCTTCTTGTCACTTCACTTCTTGCTTGCTTACGATTTCACAGCAGAAACAAATTGAATTTTTTAAAAGTGAGACATTTCCAGTCTTGGCACTTTAGGCAGATAGAGGCAAACCAGGTTTGCACTGATTTTTCGCAATCCTTGGGAACGTGGAGTGCACTGCCATATGGTAGAAGGAGACCATTTACAAAGGGAAATTGGCGGAATGTTTTCAAGAAGGCTGGCAGGATGGAGGGAATCTTGTTACAATGTCACAATCTGGTTGTTTGTTTTCACTTTCGTACATGATTACTCTAATAGTCTCCATGCACTCAACTTCAGATAATTTTTTCGTGAAAAGCCATGGAGTGGTGCAGAGGATATGAAATTCGGAGAGATGTTTTTCACATTAGCTTAACCAAGAGTCTTAACACAGGCAGCTAGCAATCAGGCCAAATGACTAATTTGATTTTCTCCTCTTTCTTTTTTAATCAGGATTCTGATAGAGGGATTAATTAGCAATAAAGCAACATGAGGAAGAAGGAAAGAAAATGAGGGCATACATAATCCACAAACTATATATAATCATTCCTGAGTAATCAAAAGTTAACTGTCATTAACATGACATTTGCTTTTAAAGCCAGGCAGAAAATTATGATTTTTGGCACTAACCTAATCTTTAATTATAGCACAGTACCATTCGTTCTTTGAGTTCATTCAGACAGCTATAAATTATATTAGTCTAGGGCTTTTGTGTCATTTCCTTTCCTTTTCCATGATTTATAGAGTCAGAATACTGACCTATAATTAAGTGTACTTGAGAATAGTCCTTGGTTAATTAAATGCTGTGGAGTGTGTGGGGTGTGCTTTGCCAAAATTCCACAGGAAAAGGCCAGTCCTGGGTTAAATATCTATGAAGAGCTGGGTGAGTCTTCCAGGCTGGTCAGACATGACTGGTGAAGATGTCAGGAAGAATAAAAATTAATCTTTGTTGACCACTGTCGGTAAAAGAACAGAAAGTTCTTCTTTTGTATCATTTAAGAATATCCTTCTTAAAAAGTGATGGACTCATTTGAAGCATGCCCCAGTTTTGAACAATTGTTATAACAGGGTTCTTACCATATGGAAACAAAAAATTAAACTCTTCTCTTCCTCTCTTTATCCTGGCCCTTTCATCTGTCCCCATAACAAGTCTCAATTCTCCACCAGAAACTCACTCAATTTGATTCACTGTATGTTTAAGAATCCAGTGCCCCATGTAGGACAGTGAGTTGGAGAGAGGGTTTCAATGTAATCTGTCCCAATGTAATCTGTCCCTATGAGGGGCATTGTTGAGTCCAAGTGTATTTCTATTTCCAATGTTTTGAGAAAGCTCCGGAGCTTGTTCCACAATGGTTGCACTTCATAGACTCACCAGCCATGTGTGAAGGTTCTAGTCTCTTTATGCCCTCACCATTGATGCTGTTTGTTTGTTTGTTTGTTTGTTTGTTTAACTTGGCTATTAATGTGAGTGTAAGATGACACCTCATTATTCTGATTTATATCTCCTTATTGATTGTGAACCTTTCTTCATATGTCTCTTGACACTTGAATCTCTTCTCTGTTGAAGTGTCTGCACAAGTCCTCTGCCCTAATTGGTCCTTTAAAAACAGGGACCTAGTTCCTTTTAGATGACGATTAAGACTGAGATCTTCTTTTCTTTTGCCATAGAAAATACTTACTGCGCCATAGGAAAGGCAAGTTATTCTTACATGTTCTACTCAAAAGTTTTCACCAGGTCAAATGTTGACCAAAACTATTGCTGGATTTGGAGCCTGTATGCAGCAGTTGGGGTTTTAGATTAACTGGCTTTCACTATGATTTAAAAATTTTTAATTTTAGTATTCTGGCCTCTCCTTCCAATAGAGGAAGCTAACTTATTTGCTCATCATAACCCAGAGCTTATGAAAGTCTTTACATAATGGGTCATACATGGACACATGTGTTCTGATGATGAATATTTCAATATAGACACACAATGCATACACACTGAGAAATAAATTACAGAACACAACTTAACACAAAGACTATGTCTGTCATGTGCTTCAATTTCAACAAATACCAACCTTTTAGACAATTTTTTGTGTGACGGTCATTCACTTAGGCCATTTTCATTTCACTGTGGAAATAAGCTTTGGGGAAGAGTGTGTAGAGTCAAAGGGAGTTTCTGAGTCCCATGTGGTTCACTTCAGCAGGAAGGGAGCGTCCTGGCAGGCAGTGGTTTCAATACTTTCTTTTTAAATGGCTTCGATGGTCAGTGTCTGCAATCAAAGGTGTGACGCACCTTTTCATCTTTTCATAGTGCAAAAGGAGTTTCATTTGACAATTTTATATCAAATAGTCTTGTCTATTCAGCCATGAAAATAATGGGAGCATCTCAGTGGGTGGGAATTTCTTGCTTGCCTCAGAAAGTCTCAGGACTTAGGTACAGATCTGTGATATAGAAAATGTGGGGAAGAGATTCAATGGGGAGGGGGGGGGGGGGATGGTTTTATTTAAAGATCTAAATTAATGCCCTTCTGTCCTGCTTTTAATAATACAGAAGGGGGTCAGGAATGAGTTTCTACCATTTTTCATCTCAAAAATGATAGTGCTAGCCAGTTGCCTTACAGAGCACATATTCATATCCCCTCTCCATCTGCTTTCTTTCCCAGGTGATTTCCAGTTCTTGCATCTCCATGACCACGCCCACAGGGTATCCTCTTTCCTGAACCACATTGAGTCCCTGTCCATGTGGGTTCTTGGCATAGCCATCCATTGTCATCTACAGCATGCTGGGGGAAGACATGTGATACAGGCTTTTTCCTAGGGCTCCTCAACTGTGTGGGTTCATGGAGAAAGCATGGGCTTTGGAATTTCAATGTGCTGGACTTGGAGTCTGATTCTGTTCCTTGTCGGCAAGTCGTTTCATTTCTGAGAACATCAACTGTCCTCACACAGGGGGTTCTTTATGAGGAGCACAGGGATTTCAGGGGGGAATGAGCACAAGGTCCCAGGGCTTGGTTGTGAGGTTAGAATCCAACAAGAACACATGTGCAAGGCTTCAAATAATGTAGCTATGGCCACGGCAGCAAAAGTGGATTGGAGTAGGTGGATTATTACTGGACCAGCAGAGCTGGTTCGAAGCCTGAACAAGGTCAGTGAAGAATTGTCAGGGATGAAACTGGCCAAGGTACATTCAAGAACAGAGCCAATTCCTGGTTGCCATTGCCATCAATAACGATTCTTGGCAACTCCCCGTGTGTTCAAATAGAGCTTTGCCCATAGGGCTTTCAATAGCTGGTTTTCAGAAGTTGATTTGCCAGGTCTTTCTTCCAAGATTCCTTTGGACACAGACTTCAAATCCTAAGATGAATATCTGAATGATTTTCCGCTTTTGTGCCAAAGCTAAGTCAGCTTTAAATAATCAGTTGTTTATCATTCCTTGTATTACTTTCAACCAGAAGGAGACAAAAATTATGGTTTCTGTTGCTGGTGCTTTAGAACAGGAATGCATTATGGGAAAAAAAGAGAGGTGCTTTTGAACCCAAATTGAACTTTATTTTTGTTTTTGATTTTTTTTTTGACCCATAAGCAGTGATTCTCAAGCTGTGGGTGGTGACCCCTTTGGGGTTCAAATGACCTTTTCACAAGGATCACCTGATTCATAACAGTAGCAAAATTACAGTTATGAAGTACAATGAAAATAATTTTGTGTTTGGGGGCTCACCACAACATGAGGAACTGTACGAAAGGGTTGAAGCCTAAGGATGGTTGAAAACCACTGCCCTAAAGGAAGACCTAGGTTTCACAGCATAAGATGGTGACAAGAAAAATGTCATTTTCTTTCTTTTTTTTTGGGGGGGGGAGACACTGAGGGCAGAATGGGAGGTGGACAATCTCCTGATTTTACAGATATTTTCATTTAAGTTTGAAAGAGTTAAGTAATTTGTTTACGGTCACATTGCTCTTTGGGGTCAAAATGAGAGTTGGTCTGAGATTTCATTTCTCCTGGTTGAGAAAGATATTTGTTGGAGCAGTATTCGAACATCTACTTTTCGCTAATTATCATAGTTAAGTGCTTGTGTGCGGTTTGGGGCCTTTTTGTTAAATCCAACTCTTATCCACTCCTATGACAGAGCAGGCATTTTCCAGAGGATTTTCTGGACTGTGAATTTTTTTTCAAGGAAATCCCACAGGACTTCTGGGAGAGTTTAAATCATCAACCTTTTTGGTAGTAGCTGAGTTACCAAGTAACCTTTCATTAGGGGCTAAAGATAGGGTCATAAACTGAAAGAATTGTAGCTATATGCCTAATCACTGGAATTGGGGAGATACCATCCAGAAAGTAAAAGGAAAATGAAACCTCATGTCTATTTTCTCTAATTCCTGGTTGAGATATAATAGGATCCTAATTTTAAAGAAATGGTTTGGTACAAGCAGACAAGTTAGTCATTTTGGTGTGAGGATTCAAAAGACTTGATAGCTGGTTCGCCCTGAAGACTGAAAGAGAAGTCAAAGATCTACAGAGTTTATTCAGAGATCCACTAATAATCATAGATACGCAGAGGAACACAGTGATCGAGATCAGGCCCCTTTGGAGTAAATCTTAGTTCTGCCACTACTACCTGCCTGACTGCCATCAATTAATATCAATTTGGTTTTCTCCTTGATGAAATAGAAATTCCTCCAATTTTAGAAGTTTGGGAGGATCAAATGATACTGCACTCATTAAATGCATGTGGCCTTTCCCACAGTAAGTTCTCACTAGATAATACTGTGGAGGCGTTAGTGGCATTGAGTTAATGGAGGGGAAAAGAAAGATTGCTGCCTTAGAATTCTTTTTATTTAATTAATTTTAATGTCATTTAATTGATTTCTTTTTAATCATTTTATTCTTACAGCTCTTATAACATTCCATGCATCAGTTATAGCGAGCATATTTGTACATATGTTGCCATCATTATTAGAAAGACATTGTTCATAGAACAAAAAGACACCACCACCATCTCAGAGACCAGCCTTGCAGATTATATACAAAGGGGCTTCCAAAAGTTGCTGGAAATTACCATTCTCTTTTAATTCCACTTTCTACAAACTTTTTGAAGTCCATTCACTTCTTTATCATTATTATTATTATTCTTAATTATTTGGCTTGAAATTCTTTCTCAGTTAACTTACAGATTTGAACTTTGACCTGCTGGCATTGTGGTTATGTGTTGGATTGTTAACCACAAGGTCATTATTTTGATAATATCAGTCACTTTATGAGAGAGAGATGGGGATTTCTACTTCTGTAAAGAGTTACATTCTCAAAACTCCACCGGCAGTTCTCCGCTACCTATAGGGTGGCTGTGAGCCAGCATTAATTCCATGGCAGGGAGTATGGTGTTCTGACCTAAAGACACTAGAATCTAGTGCCATCCGTCAACCCCCACCACCCCCACTTATGTACATCCTCAAGTTAATTCTAAGGGCCTTAGCTGCTGGTGGTGGTGGTGGTGTTTTAATTATTATAAAAATGAATTGTTTTAAGAGAAGCAAAATAGATTTGGACTATCAAAAATGATAGTTGAACACCTGGAACAAGGATGCAATGAATATTGAGTAGAAATGTCTAGTGCAACCTAGGGACAAAGGGGACATTGTGAATTTTACAGTTGAGACCCTGAATTCTTAGTGAAGGATACCAGGGAGTATTTTTTATTCAGATACAAAATTGAATGACACAAAGCAGAATGATCGTGTAAACTGTTAGGTAGCACTATTTTGTAAAATACTTTTCAGTTGGGGTTGGGGGGGTGGTGGTGGTATTTGGCTATAGTAACCAAAAGCACCACATAAAACAAACTTCTATTTCCTTTTATTGCACTTTGTGAAGGTTATTAAGAATGTAATTCTTTCTGCTTGCTATGTGATTAGCAGCCAAACCTTTTGGGGGTAAATTTCCATTGCTACGCTCTTGTTATCGTAAATGGAATTTGCATGCCTAATTCTCTTCCTTCCATATTGAATCCATACCCCTTTAGGTCTAACGGCATGCTAAAAATGATTCCAAATCTCCAATGTTGATTGTGGGCCATATGTTAGCACTAATTATATAAATGAGACTTGGTGGAAATGTGACATGCTAAGCATTCTGGGTTTAAGGAATTTTCTAAATGAATTCTAGTTTGAGTTAGTGCTCGTGGAGGCAAGGAAATGTGAGCGCAGGTTTCGAGCAGATGTTAACAGGTCTGCATGGTTCTTCATCGTCTTTATTTGTCTGACTATAAGTACTGCTGATGGAACATTGTGTCAGAATATTTTAAGATGCCATTTTCCTGAAAATTGCATTTTGCACCTACAGATGGATCCATTTTCTGAATAAGCAGAATGGAGTGACAGAAAATCAAAGGTTAGAATCTGCAGTCTTGCTGGGATTTGGAAGGCTTAGGATTCAGTGGGGTCAATTGTCATGGTCATCAGGATGTGGATAGTTGGGACTCCTGGAGGGATATTAAGCTTCAGTCTCAAACATGCCTATATTTTAATCTTCAAGCTAAAGGGAAAAGTTAAGAAGGGCTGTAATTCCAAGCAAAAGCGAGTAACAGTGTTGTGAACACCTAGCATTTTCTCTAGGTGCATAATTCTTAAGGGGAATAACGTATTGGTGTATATTGATTGAAGTGGCCAGGGATGCATTGAGACCCTAAATCATGCCATGTTGGAATGTTAGCTGACTCCCTTTACTTGGAAATCATGAAGTCTTGTACCTGTCAATGATTACGTCCTTCAGAGCCCCTGAAAAACATAATTTAGATACTGCTTTCGCGCCCCCACAGACTTTGGTTTAATTGTGTTTGTTTTAAGTGATGAGGAATCAACTGAACAATAATCATCCCCCAGTCTATAAGCATGTTTGAATTATCTTCTCTAGTAGCGTAGTGGTTACACTTGGGGCTGCTGAATGGAGAGTTCAGCAGTTTGAAACTACCAGCTACTCCATAGGAGAAAGATAGGCGCATTTTGTCTTGTGAAGAGTTACAGTCTCAGAAACTCTCAGGGGCAGTTTGATCTTGTCCTATGACCAGATTTTAACATTGGTAAAGCAGGACACCATTGACAGGGCGTGGGAGGAGCAGAGGTAGAGGGGGTATATTCCTTTCCCGATCTCCCACTGTTCCCTAGCTTGTCATGCATTCTTTGCAAAAAATGGAGACTTTTCTCCGGGTGGCGGGACAAATTGTTTAGAATTGGGACTGTCCCTCCAAAAGCAGGACATCTGGTCACTTTATTTATTATGGGGTCACTCTGACTTGGAATTGGCCTTAGAGCAGTGAGGTTCTTTGAGGTTTTTGACTCAAGGAGATGTAAATTCCACCTTCCCTTTCTAGTCCCCAGCACAGCTTGTAGTGTTTGACACAAAGTGAGTGTTTGCTGAATCGAGTGCTTCTGAAATATTCATCCTGTACATTGCTGGCATTGTTTTGTGTGCCAACCAACTGCCATGACCTTAATTCTGATTCATGGCCACTCCCTGTGGACCAAAGCAGAAGTGTGCTCCATAGGATGGCCAGGGGCTGATTGTTTCAGAGGTCCATTGCCTCCTTTCTAGACACTTCTAAGTAGAGCTGAACTTCCAGCCTTTTCATGAGTAGCCAAACAAGTGTGCCATCTCAAAAGTTCATGCAGTAAATGTTTGGCTAGCAGTACTGGCATTAATCCAATATCTCACTGAATCCTCACTGATGCCATGATAGACGTTAGATGGGACTGATCCTTGTAGTTTGGCAGACAGACAAAAATTGAGGGTAAGGGATGTTAAGCAACTTGTCCCAAATCACACATGGAAATGACCAAAGTGGAATTTGATCCTGGGAATGTTTGACTATGGACCTGTCACTCTTCCGTGTAGAATGTGAATCCTGTGCAAATGCGTTTGTCCTCAAACATGGGTCTCTGGGTATATTCCTGAGATTGGGTGGGTTTCCATGCATGAAATGTTCTCTCATTTTCATTGCAAGTGTAATCTAAGTAGAAGAGAGATGGACACAATCTGGATGGCTAGACTAGAGCACGATTTGCTGTCATGTTAGTGCCAACTAGTGTTAGTTTGCTTTCACAGTGTTATTCAGACACTGAGGGAGATTGTATACTATGGCGCTATTGAGCTCAAGCCTCCGATGGGTCAGTAGCATGAAGGGTTTGGGAGTGGTTTGTGTACAGAATAAATCAAGGAGACTCGGTTTCCACAGGGCTCACAGCAGGGGGGTTGATGAAGAACCTCTAGAAAGGGTGCCAGGCCAGTTGGGCTACCTTCACCTGGGACCCTGAGATCTGGTCTTAATAAGCTGCTATTTTCCACTGAGAAAATATGTGGGTGTTTCTTTGTTTTGTTTATTTTAGAGATTTGTTTGGTTTTCTTTGTAACCTTTCTTTCGTATTATGACTGCTGAGCACTTCAGACATAAGAGGTTTACAATTTCATGTTTGTCCATATTTGTGTAATAATGAACTGGATTCATCAAGATTAGGAAGGGAGTTATACGATGTTTGTTTTCCCCCTTTCAAAGGCATCCATATGCTCTTTGAAGTGAGAGTGCCCCCATCCGACTTTGTAAATCATTCTGTCCCCAGAGATTGAGCTGAAAGTAAATGAGGATCATAGCTGTGTATGAACATTCTCTCATATGCATCTGAGCTTGAGCATGTCTGCTGATGTTCCTGGAGCACAGTGGCAGTGTTGGAAGGGGTGGGGATGACAGGCTAGCACCTTTAAGGCATATCCATTTAGATCTTGATCCCAATAACAGCTTTTGAAGCAGTTTCCGTCTCCCATATAATTCTTTCTCCAACTCTCTTGATTATTCAGTTCATAATATGCTAAAGAACCATGGCTGCTTTGAACCAATATATTTCCTGAATCTTGTCCTCAGCGATCCTATCTTGCCAGGATTTACAAAGGGTATACCTTAGCCACACTTGGCTACTGAACTATATTTATATACTGTTAGCCAGCTAACTGAAAGCAGCCCTGAACATAGATAGGATTTTTTTTTTGTTCCTTCTGAAATACAACTTCCATGAGCATTACTTCTCTTTGAATTCAGTGGAGCACCCCACATGGCTTATGAGAGTGGGCACCAAGGCCAGTTCATAGTAGTAAAGGTTCTATTTTCAAGTGAATCATAATTCTTCTTGCACAGTTTCACCTGTTCCTTAGTCCTTTGGAACTTAGATTCTAGTGCCTCAAGTCATACTGAGAACTCCATAATACCTGACTCACGCATGAGGCAGATTCAAGTGGCTATGTACATCGTGGCCAGCACACATCAGCTACGTACTGCAGAGCTGAGTATTCATGCCCCTGAAATTTAGATAGTAGTGATAACACAGAACCAAACTTGTCACCTTGAAAAAGTCAGAAAGGATGGAAGGGGTGGGCATAATGAGTATAGAGTAAAACATGTTATTATTTCTTTGCGAAATGTTTTGCAAATATACTTACTCAACTACACCTGATACGAGCATTTCTACTGTAAATACAACATATGTGCTAATGGAAAAACCTGAAAATCGGACAAATATACACATTAATGATGACAGGTTCCTGGAGGGGGAAAAGAAAAAGAAGTTGCTGAAATGATAGGCAACTTTGTAAATTCAAAACAAAAGGGACCAATTAAAATTTGCCGAAGGGATGACAGTACATGCTAAAGGCCTCATAAAGAGATACTTCTTATATGTGAGGCATTACATTTTTTTGAAAAGTGAAAATGACTTTCTAGAAAGGTCAAGACCGTTGAATGACAGAGAGAATTACAGATATAAGACTACAGGGGGAAACCCTATCGGAAGACTTTCCAAGGCAAGGCATGTGGCGAATTGGAGCTAAAGTAACATCATGGGTGCTTCGTCCATAGTATTACTGGTGGTTTAGTGGGTGATATTTAGATTGCTAACATAAGGTTAGCCGTTCAAACCCACCAGCCCCTCTCCTCTGGAGAAAGATGAGGCTCTGAAAGATTGCCAGCCTTGGAAACTCACAGAGAACAGTGCTACTCAGTCTGGAGGGTGGCTATGGATATCTTGTGTTAAAGTGATATTACTTACCTCAAAATAGTACTGGCTGAGGAAGTTCATGTATAAGCCTATGTAACAGTGGTTCTCAACCTTCCAGATGCCATAACCCTTTAATACAGTTCCTCATGTTGTGGTGAACCCAACCATAAAATTATTTTTGTTGCTACTTCATAATTGTAATTTTTCTACTGTTATGAATCAAGTGACCCCTGGCATAGGATCATTAGATCCCCAAAGGGGTTCCAACCTACAAGTTGAGAACCACTGCTGTATAACCTCTTCTTCAAACTGGTATTATTCCTTCACTTAACAATCCCTCTGTGTTAATTTGTTATTAACAGATGCACATTTTGTAGCAAAAGAGACTGGGAGTTTATCAGGATATTGGACCAATAATTCACCTTATTGAATCTTGGCATTTTATGTGTGAAGAAGGCATTGTTTCATTATGAGAATTAGAAACTGTTTAAATCATGAAGTCAGTCTCCGGGTGCCTCCAGCTATGAGCTGCCATTTTCTCTACTTCGTGGAAACGAGTGCACCTTTATTTATGGTGCTGTCGGGGAGAGACTTTTATGGCTTTAAGGAAGGCACACATAGACAGATGACCTTCAACCAGTGATGGGTCTCCAGATCAGAGGTTCTCCATTCAGTTCAACAGGGCTGAGGCAGCATGATTGGTTTTGTGGTTGTAATAAAGCATGGTACATTGTCAGAGCAGGTGCACTGGGGAATTTGGTCCCACAGCTACTTGTGGGGATGAATTCTCAAATTGAACACATCTGAGAACAAGTTTAGATATGGCCATCAAGTGACTTGGTGCAAGTCTGGCTCACTTATTTAAACTCTTATCTGCTTTTTTAAGCTATAAATTATTCACCTCAGTAAGATTGCTGTTAGAATCAGATGAGACAAGGTTTGTAGTATATATTCAAGCAGCCTCCCCTTTCCCCAAAAGGTGTCTATATAGAGAACATGAATGGGGTTAAGCTTCTCTTAGTCTCTGTTTGCTTGAATGGCAAATACCTACTTGGGAATTTTTATTGGCCAAATGCAATGCATAAAGTACTTTCTCATCGCTGAGTCAAGTCTCAGATCCCCACACCCATTTTCCTGGAGCATTAAGCTCAGATGATCGATGTTGGTACAAGGGATTTTTGAGAAGCCAAAACTTCGAGAAGGATGGCAGCTCAGTGACTTGTGGTCTTGACATATCTACTAGGATCCAAGCCGAGTGTGAGAACCCGGCTACAGAAAGTCCCCACGGGGAGGAGGTGGAGGGATGTAGAGAAGGGGAAACACAGAAGCCTTACCAAGATTCTGGGTTCAGAGCTTGGCTGCATTTATACCAGCTGCATGTGGCATTGCCTGATTTCTCTGCAACTGTGAACAAACAAACTGTGATATAGTGGCTATAGGGCTGGGTAGAATTGTTTGTATGGATTTCTAATACCTTAACTTTTCACTAGAGAATGCCTTCTCTTTCTCTTGAGCAGCAGCTGGTATTTTTGAGCTGCTAACCTTTTGGTATGCTGCCCAATGCTTAGCCCACTACACCATCCTTGTGGATGAACAGGGGTTGAAATTGATGTTGTTCCCACCATTGTTACTGGATTCCTTTTATTTAAGCTGGGGAAATCTCTCTGGCCTGTGTTCTAACTTAATGCAGACTGAAAAGATTTAGGTAGAGAAAATTTTCCCACTGTGATTTAGTGTGATTTAATGTGCCATCTCTCTAACACCTGAAATCACCTTCCTACCCTTTTTCCTCATGAGGAAACACATTAGTTGCTCTCTCTTACGCAGCGTGAGATACAACCATAAGGATTTAATCCTGTCAGGTCTGGTTACCCTTTGGGCATGTCATTGTCTGCCTATCAATGCAGGAGACCTCTGATTTGATACCCTTCTCAGCCTTAGAGCCATAACTTTCGGTAGCAAAGCAACAATGATCACCCCTAAGGTAGAATAGGGAACTAGCTATTACATGCCTCAGACAGTAGAGGGTTAACTTGCTTTGGGGCAAAACCCATGATTCCCTGCAGCTGTGTTGCAGATGGCACCACTGAAGAGAATGGGTCCCAGAAACACATACTTCTCCTGGTCACAGCTGATAGGGTCACCCCAGCACTGCCTCTGAGGTATGGGAAAAAGAGAATTCTCTCATGCTCCTACAGCAGGTTATAGATAAAAATGGACTTTCAAACCAACACAGTAACATGGGAGAATCCAATCAGAGGAAAGGCAAATTGTCAGAGTAGCCAACATGATAGCAATGTAGTTTGTAAGAGGACTTCCCATTTACATGTTGATGCTCTGCATAATGACATGTGTTACCCTAAACAATGGGGGGGGGGGTGCGAGGAGCACGGATATAACTATTAGGTTGTGAAATGAGAATACGAAGGGACTTTTTAAGGTTCCTGGGAAATGTTCATTATCTTTTAATCCCAAGTTTTCCATGCATGTTTTAAACCTCCCTTGTGATAGTCTTCTTGAATGTATTGAATTCCATCTAAAAAGTTCTTGAGATCTTTGGTTGTAAGCCTTTGTTGGCTCTTCTCTCTGTGCTCAAAATTATACTCGATGGTCGGAAATAGACTAAAGAACCCTTCTGTTCCAAGAGCTAGTTTATAAATTGGATGCTTTCTAAATGGACGCAAGATGGATTTGATTTGTTCCTTTAATTTTTCTCTCTAGCAACTGGGTAGGAACACTAGCCTAGGTTGGCACCAGGTGTAGGAAACCCACGAGTCACCAGCCATCCACATGTTTATATCTTTGGAAGGTTCCCAAGATCGGGCAAAGAGTGTGGTGGCAGATTGCAGCAGTTGCAACAGTGTGTAACAAAAATATTGTGCCATTGAGATGCTAATGTGGATGAGCTCTGAGTTGTAAAATTTGCATTGTTAGAAGCCAAGCCTAACCACTTGAATCACAGAGACTGATTTTTATGGGGGACCTCTTATTTTATTCTTTAGGTATTTCATTTTCATTCTGTGTTTTCTTTGGAATTAATAGAGCCTCTTAAAAACGGCTGTCTATAAATTTTCTCCCCTACATATGTCTCAAAACAGTTTCATTTCTTCATTTAAAACATTACAGCCATTTCAGAATGCCCTATTTTGTATTTAATTTCACCATCTCATATAAAATACATGTTCTTCACATAATTATGTAAAAATGGGTTTGCAAATGCCCTAGAGATCCATATGATGGGCACATTATAGGATTCTAAGTAATAATAATCTCCTGTTTACATGAGACCTGATTTTCATGCCAGTTTTTATACTTTAATATATCCAGAACATGGCTTTGCTCAAATATGCTAGTTTATTCTGGTCCATGAAATGCATTTGAAATATCAGATTAGCTTGCCTGGCAAAATATGCGGTTCCATCTGATGTTTTAGAGGTAAACATAATGGAGCCGGGGATGCGAAACATTGTCGTCCTGGTTTGCTAGGACTAGCGCTAAACAAAGCCTGGCAGGGCTACTGGAAAACCTAAAGTGGGAGGAAACAGGAGAGGAAGAAGAAGATATTGGGGTGGGGCCGGTGATGGGGGGAAGAGTTTGGTAAGAAAAAGTCCGTGAACAGGCAAGATGAAAAGAAAGATTATAAAACTGAGAGCTCCCGCACACAATAGGCAATCAGGAAACAGAAAGTGCAATGCAGGGCAGCATTTCTCAAAGTCTGGTCCCCGGGCCAGCAGCAGCAGCAGCAGCGTCATGTGCAAACTGGTTTGCAATGCAAATGCTCCTCGGACACTGACTTCCCTCCATGAAGTCAGACACACTGAGGATGGGCCTAGAGAACGGTGGATTAGTGAACCCTGCAAGTAGATGGTCAAGTTTAAGAGCTGGTAGTTTCCTAGGGAATCCGGACAGATTCCAGCACAGCGCGATGCCGGTTCAGATGCTCTGGGTGCACATGACAAGGGCAGCCAGCCTTGGGTGGGCAAGTGGGGAGAAGCAAAGTCCTGAGTGACGGGTAAGTACCCAGCAAAGCACCGCTAGCTGAGAAAGAGAAGCGGAGTAGTTAGTGGTCTCAGCCAGCAAGCACCATTTTAAGAAACAAGACAACAGGACTGAGTTAAGACAGTGATTCAGAGAATTGTGTCAAAGGCGTAAAGAGAGAGGCTGCCCAAGAGTGGGTTCATGTTTTCCTCATCCTCACTCTTCAGCCCTGGTGGTTCTATTTCCTGGTGTGTCGTTGCCCAAGCTCAAGTCCAGGATGTGAAACAAAGTCAGACCTTGGGGAAGGTCAGGCAGAAAGGAGATGGGCAGCTGAAAGCTCGTCTTGTGCAAAGGAAATAAAACAGGGTGCTCTGCGGAAGGGGCAGTGACCACGAAGCTGCAGCATAGAATGGTGAGGGCCCCTTGGCCAGGGACAAGGCCTCATGAGACAAGTTCAAGAGACAGATGGTATCCCAAAGACTTGTGAGCACTGAGCATGATGGGCTGGAAGTCTTGTGAGAATTCAATGAGTGGAATAAAATGCTTGCTGGAGAAACACCATGAGCGTTGCTAATGCAAAGGTCCAGACATTCTAGTGAACGGGGCCAGTCCCTCTGGTGGATCTGTGGAAGCCCACTCTGGCACTCCTAACTTCAATCTGATCCAGAAGGCTTCCTTTAAGGATATTGGAGAGAGTGCACCTCATCTCTTCAGTGGGAAGAAAACTGATCCTCATAGCAGTCCCTCCCCCAGAAGTAGAAGGTACAATGGGAGAGAGGGTGTTCCTTAGCTTCTTAGGCCTCCTTGTTCGTGAGCAGGATATTGTTAAGGATAAATGATTTATCCATTAACCTTGCAAGTAAAGAGAGATTTGAATCACCTTTGCATTCTCTGGGAAAATAAATAGTTTATGCAAATGTGGATTATGGGAAATGTGGCCATACATTCTTGCTACACACAAGTCATTGCAATTCACCCTGGGTTTAGGTGATGAGCAAAATAGCAAACCCCAGCTTGACTGTTGTGTTAGTCTGTAGACTAGAGAAACAAATCCATAAAACCCCTTATGTGTGTAATAAAGTGTTTTGTACACAACAGCAACTGTACATTAAAGCCTTGTTCATTTCAAGGTCATAAGTCCAATATTAACGCATTTATCCAATACCGATCTATAAAGTCCTCTTAAGAATCACTAAACACAGCTGAAACCCCGGTGGCGTAGTGGTTGTGCACGGGACTGCGGCCCACTGGGATGGAGGTTCAATTCCAGCAGCGGCTCCACAGGAGCAAACGCTGGGCCTCCTACTCCCATCACCAGAGGGCACTGATGCCCAAAAAACAAACAAACAAACAAAAAAAAAATAAAAAGAATCACTAAACACATGCAATGATGTCAAATGCAGAAAGATCACAAGCCAGTGGCTAGAAAGTGTTGTTGTAAACATCTCAGCACTTGCAGGGGTCTCCATGTGGCTACTCCAGTTCCCAGGGCTGTATCGGGGCAGGGGGGATGGGGGGGTCCATGTGGTTTCTCCTCAGGGATGTTTCGCAGAAAGTCAGCGTGTCAGTATCAGTAGAGAGTCTCCGAGGGAGTGAACCGAGAAGGATGTTGTCTTCTACATCCAAGAAGAAAATTACAGCTGAGTCCCCGTGGCATAGTGGTTGTGCGCGAACTACGGCCCACTGGAATAGAGGTTCGATTCCAGCTCCACAGAGCAAAGGCTGGGCCTCCTACTCCCACCACCTGAGGGCAGTGATGCACCCCCCCCCCAAAAAAAAGAAGGAATTACAAGATTTTCACAATTTCTCAGGAGAAGGCCATGCCCACACAGAGGTCTCATTGGTTATCTCCAAATTGACAGGATGGACTTCAGCCCTGCACTCTTAATCCTCAAATTGACACTAGACTAGGTGACTACTGCGACCACCACTTATCCATTTGACATTTTCACATAACTCTGGAACCATGTGTAATTTTCAAACAAGCAATAATAAAACATTATCTGTACCTAAGAGGATAAAATTTAAATGCTTACAATTCAACATGTGCCACCCTGTTTTAAACGTAACATTTTATAAGTGAACAAAACAAAATTATCGTATGCCTAACAACTGCAGTTAAGTAATACCTACACCTTGATTCTATAATCCTATGATTATATTTCCCCCCACCTATGAAAGTTTGTAAGCCAACCACTTAATGTCTTCATTCCCCCATTTGAGGTATGCAATATTGTCCACTTACATCAACCCAGTGCTCTGAGGAAACGATCATATTTTTCGATGTGAAGAATCTTCATTCCAGTTGGAACCTTGTGAAGTCCACATCAGCCAAGTCAAATCAGGAGAGGACATCCATAAAGTCAAAAGCAATATGCATCAGTTCACAGGCTCAAAAGTCTTTTCATCTGGTCAGGTTCTAGTAAACTCAATGTGGACTGTCTTTCTTAACTTAACCAAGGTGTCCGTTGGTCACCTTGCCTTTAGACCAAGGCTCCATCACACATTCTCAACAAGTGTAGCCCCTTAGCTGGGCCATGAAATTCAGGCCAGTCAAACCACTCTCCTTTTCTCCTCTAGTTCCTTGTAAACCAGTTTCACCGTGTCAATGGCCAAACTCAACCACTCTCTTTATTCCTGCATTTCTCCCTCTTCCACACAACAATGGACCCAGATAATCATCTAGCAAGCACTTCAGCCTGCCCACCTGCTCCCTCTAACATTCAATCCAGAGAGCTGTTTTCTTCATGGTTCCAGATTTTTCCAACGTTTGACAAAATCCACTAGAGTTCAAACTTCATATCCATACAGTTGCCTTTTCCCTTTAATCTGTCAATCTTTCCCTTAGGCAGATCTCTTAGAATGCAGATATCTTGATTATTCCAAAGCATTGGATGGGACTTATCTTTTCAGAGCCTTCCTTGTGTTCTATACACATCTAAAGATCAAATTAATGGCTTAAGGCAAGTGGGGCTGCAAGCTCTCTATTTTTTTTTACTTCCCAAATAATTTCTTTCAACCATTATATCAATAACAATAAGCAGAAGAAATTAGTATAAACAAAGTAGAATCATATACTAATCTCAGTTCTTAAAATAGTCAATTTAACCCTTACTTGGTTTATCTAAATCCTTATCTAAGCTATTCTATTGATACAAAAATATGGGATTAGGCCACCGCAGGCATCAAACTGGAGCCTGGCATTCTGTCAGCCATTTTCCTTAAGCAGCATGGTTTCAGAGAAATTCAAATGGTGATTTCTACCCCTGAGCTCAAAATATACATTAACAACATTCAATTTCACCATTTCATATAGGAATAACCAAATGCAACATCCAAAAAAAATAATCAAAATTCTAACTTCCCATGTTGTTTCCGGAAAACAATTCAGTAAACTGCAAAGACATATCTGAATTCTGGCTAGTCAAAGAAGAAACACTAGAATGAGGCATAAGTCAAACAAACATCTACTCTCTATCATTATGATTTGTTTCACCAGTACCTCACTCCCAAGGTGTATTAGTCTGGGTAGACTAGAGAAACAAAACCCACCCCTCCATAGAAATCCTTGTGTATAAGAAATAACTTTATAAACAAGAGCAATTGTATGTTAAGAAACAATCCCAACCCATTTCAGTCCAAGGTCATAAGTTCGATATTAGCCCATATGTTTGAGACCAATCTATAAAACCCTCTTCAGACTCATGAAATACATGCAATGATGCCAAATGCAGAAAGATTACAAACCAGTGTGTAAAAATTCTTTGGAACCAGTGGCATTGTAAGCATCTCAGCACTGGGGTCTTCAAGTAGATTCTCCAGTTCCCAGAGCTGCTTCAAGATAGGTCCATGTGTCTTCTCCTCAGGGATATCTCATAGGAAGTCAATCTTGTCAGAAGAGACTCTCCAGAGAGATGGTGTCTCCTGCTTCCAAGAAAGTGCCAGATTTCCCAGAAAATGCCCACACAGAGGTCTCTTTGGCTATGTTCATATTAATAGGCTGGATTCCACCCCTATATTCTTTTTTGTTGTTGTTTTTTTAGGGGGGGGCAATCACTGCATTCTGGTGGTTGTGGGAGCTACCCAGGCTTGCTGCTGCTGGATTTGAACTGCCAAGCCAATGGGCCGCAGTCCTGCACTCAACCAGTACGCCACCGGGGCTCAGCCCCTCCACCCCTATATTCTGAATCCTCAAATTGACATCAGATTAGGTAACTACCACAACAGTTAACCAAAAACTTGGATATTTTAAGCACTTTGGGAGAAAGCACCCTGAAAGTCCTGGAAATCTGTTTCCAAAAGGTAAAGCCCTGGATTCACTCAGAGAATCATTTCTTCTCCAACTCCCAGAGAGTCCTCATACATCAGAACCACAGACTGGAGGACAACTGGAATGTATTTTATTCATTCAGCTAGACATAAATAACTAATTCAGTATTTTGCATCACTTTAAGGAACATTTGCTCCCATTGGTGGAATCAATTGAGACAATGGTTATAGAGACAGAGTCTAAATGATAGTTTTATATTAAATGAAATGCATCTCCCTCAATTTCACAGAATTAAGTGCATGCACATTCCCTAGAATTTTAAATTTGTCTTTGGGTCTTTCTCGAATGCTTCCAGTAATAGGCATTCCTGTCCTAAAATGTGTTTGATTTTTGTCATGATCAAGTGGCCTCTCCCTTAAGTTCCAGAGCAGCCAGATTGAATTCCTTCAACTCCCCCACAATCCTTTGTCTGCCAGCACAGTACCTGGCACAGAAGGTGCTTGGTCAACATTCATTAGACCAATGAAACATTGTTCTGTACATCTGTTTCTGAGAAGTTTTCTTTCCAGTGTTCTCCTGTTTCCCTAATGGATTCATTACAAAGGCATTACATGCAGACTCCAATTTCTCAAAATTGTCCATGAAACTCTTTAAATGATGTTAAAAGATAACAAATCCCCTCCTTCCCACAAAACCAACAGTTATTTTGCTTTATAGACTACATATTGTTTAACATACACATTAATTATGAAAATATTTGCACAGTTATGTCTCTTAAAGTTACTCGTTATGACAGGTTTTTTCTTTTCTTTCTTTAGTTTCAAAAGGACTCCCTTTAGCCACAGTACCTTGAAAGAAGAGGCTAAGAGGAAGAGTGAGCTGGGGTTTGGGGGTGAAGAGATGCAAGCCGATAAGAGTTTACAGGCAGGGCTTCATGAAATTTGAATGTGAAGTGGTATTATGCATCTCTTTCATTTAAATAACCTGAAATGAGTAATTCACTCCCTAGAACATTTGATAAAAATCCTTGGACGTGTGCCAGCAGGCATGGTGGGAGGAAGACATGCATATTCAAAAGGAGATGGGGTGGGGGTGGGGAGAGCAAATTAGGAAGCACAGACCTGCAAAAGCAACCTATATCTGATTTATTTTCTAAAATAAATGGAGAGATCTTGGTTACAAGGCTTTAAGGGGGCCAGGACCTCACACTGCACCCCTAAGCAATGCACTGCCTTAGATACACCTGTGTGTTTAAGAAAGGACCCAAGAACAACTCTCTTTGCATTGTGTTCACCTCAGGCGGCAGATCTCGTGAACTCAAAGCTTGGTTCTGGAATGTCAAAACACCTCCTTGCTATGGTGATCGTTGCCATAGAGATAACTGGATGATAGATGGCTAGATGATAGATAGACACTGAATAGATTGTAGATAAATGATCTTATATGTCAGAATAGGCCTTTGTGCCTAGGAAATTACAGATTTTTTTTTTCAAAAACAATTCTTCTGTCAAAATCAAAAATAGAACTCTCTTGGCTTTCCACCCACTCTATATGCATTCCTATACTCTTCCAAAGCCTTTTTCTTATTATTACATTTATGATGTGTTCCGCCCATTCAATTGCAACTTGACTTCTTGTCTAGGTGATTAACTCTCTTCAAAGAGTTGGCTGTACCTTACTAGCGCTAGGGGAGGCAGGAGGGTAGACCAGATGACCACTGATATTCCTCTACTTTGCAATAAAAAGGAATTTACTTGTTTTTTATGTGTGCCTTTTTAGTCACCAGCATCAGTGTTTTTTTCCCCTTTCTCTTTTTCCCATTTTACTTATGCCTCTCCCTTTCTCTGTCTGCCTCCCCTTCTTATCTCTGTTTGTCATTCTGATTTGTTTGCCCCCCTGCCTGTGTTTTTTCATGGAGACCTCTGCATTTTCCTAATTCTGATGCTCATGATAGATGGAGTCCACTTGGTCCTTAAAAACACAGTGGAAAATTTCACGAAGTGTATGGGTGTATGGTTGTAGCTGTGAGAATATATGTGTATATACACACACCCATACACACTTTCTGATGAAACTGATATCGTTACTGCGGGGGAAGTGAAGTGTGTTTACCTCTGTGAGGAAAGAGAGAAAAAGAGGGACAGAAGTCTATTGTGAGAAAGGAAATAGAAGACGAAGACGGTGAAAGTAATTAGAAGCCTTCCTGGTCCTCAGTTTTATTATTTCTTTTTTTTTTTTGAGGGGGGAGACATCACTGCTCTCTGGTGGTGGGAGTAGGAGGCCCAGCCCCACTGCTGGAATTGAACCTCCATCCCAGTGGACCGCAGTCCCCCGCACAACCACTACGCCACCGGTTCTTAAAGATGAGTAAAAATCTTTCTCAAATTAGCATGGATCAAAGCCAAACCCACTGTGAGAGAATCCAAGCTGACTCAGGGGAACCATGTAGGGCATCGTAGAACTGCCCCTGTGAATTTCCAAGACTTTGATAAGCCTGAATTGAAAGCCCTGGGTTTCTCTGGAGGAGTGGCTGCTAGTTTCAAACTGCAGACCTTGGGATTAGCAGCCCTCCAGGACTCCATCATGGTTAAATGAGAAAAATTATTTCAAGAACTTAATATATATTAAGTGTTCAACAAACACTAAGGTTCTCTTTGGAAGTAGAACTCCATTAAAAAGGAAACAAAAAAAAACCACATGTGAAGACTAGTTCACACTCCAATATTAAAGGTCGGGGATCTCAGAGACCGGCTTTAAACATGTGGGAAGGTTATTGAGGTGCAAGTTAAATTTGCCTTCCTCTGAGACCAGACTCTGAGCCCTGACTTTAGGATGTTGACTTCTTTTTATTAGTGTCCCAGCCATAACATTGGCCAACACATTTTTTGATGTCCCAAATGTTAGACCATTTCTGGGTATATTTGATCTGCTGCTTCCAAAAATGGAAGCAGGTTTCTCCTAACATCTCTGGTTTTTAAGATACAGAACTTATATCACTTACCACTCTTTATTCTGCTAGTCCATAAGAAATCAGGATATTTTAATGTTGTGCTAGCTCACCTGAGATATAACTGCATGCTGGATTTATTTTAAAGTAATGTATGTTGAATTAAATATTTAGTTCAAGATATACTTCATAGGGATTCTTTGATCCAAAGATATATTTGAACAATGCAAATTGACTTTGAATTATCCCCAAGCATCTCTTTACCTTTTAGGAACTGAATAGCAGGCAGTTTCAATTTGTTTTCTTAAAAAGGGTCCAGAAATAAGTTGCTGTGCAATACACAAGGCACCCTGATGGTGCAGTGGGCTGTGGGGTTGACTGCTAACCACAAGGTCCACTCTCTCAGCCCACCAGCCACCCCGTAATTGAAAGATGAGACTTTCTGGTCCCATAAAGATTGCTAGCCTCAAAAATCCATAGGAGTTATTAACTCTGTCTTATAGGGTCATGTCGAGTCATAGTGAACAGGCTGAAAATGAGTATGTTTTAATAATAAACAGAGATTGATATATGCTGAAACAAAAATAAGTTTATTAAAATTAGAATGTGCCAGTCTTGTTATAAGATGGCACATCTTTTCCACCTGTGCACACTCCTAAAAGTAAAATTTGAATTTTTCTTATAAAGAACTTGGAATCAACCTCACCTCTGAAACATGTAACATGAATTATCCATTGACTTATACAGAATAAAATGTGTTCTGAAATGTTTATGGCATAATTTGAGGAAACGTTTAGAAGATCTTCAAAATATTTATTAAAATTGCTATGCCTCTTACATTTTTGACATTCTAAATTGCTCTCCTAGCTTCTGTACAATGTGCTTTTTAATTTCCTTTATTTTCCATTCTTCTCAAGCTGTGTTCTGGATTTGCAGTGTCCAACTTGTTGTCTCTGTATATATTGCACACACACACACACCCATACTAAAGAGCCTGCTGTCATCTAACTGATTCCAGGTCATAGTGACCCTATGGGACAGAAAAGGACACCACCCCCATTTGGTTTTATAAACCTTTAAATCTTTGAAAGCTGCAAAGTTACTGGTGGGTTCAAACCAACTGGTCTTATGATTAGAAGTCTATGCCTCACCAACTAGCAACCTTGGGTCTATAGATAGCCTTCTCTGGAAGCTCCTTAATGCCTAATTCCTTTTCAGCTCTTTCTTGTCTTTCTTTATCTTATCTTATGATTTGTAAGTATGAACTCTTACATTTAAAACTAGGATGATAGATTAGTATAACTTAAAAGCTGCTGAAAATATAGAGCAGCCAGGACCAAGAAACTAGAGCTGAGGTGGGCAAATCAATGTAATTTTCTTAATCAGCACTCCCCCCAGATACCCAGAAACAGGTCTACAAGACAAACATCAAAAAATAAAATATTTTCTTTGTTTGGACCGTGTATTCTGCAAATTGAGTCTATACCCTGGTAAAGTAGGACACAGATGAAACTAAGGGGTTTTTCACATGTCAGGAAATACCTGTGACTAGATTTCAGTTTGGGGTTGATATATCACATCTTCTTGCCTTGAAGGGACAGATTATTATTACAGGTCATATAAAGCCTTAGAAAATGGACTAAAGTCAGAGGCAGCATAAAACAGAATGAGGTGTAGATATTTGCAAGCAAGAAGCTTCTGAGCGACGTCTTTTGGATCAATACCTGTAAAAAAATAAGGAAAGCCAGTTGGGCAGAAAGAAGAACTCAATACAGTCGCAAAAGAGGCTTCAGCCAATTAACAAAGGCTGGCATGTGTAGGGGCCACCTGCCCACCTCTAGACATCATCAGCCTCAGCCTGTGACTGATTTGGAAACCAGACATACTGTCCCTCTCCAGTCTTTTACCCAAACAAACATCTGGTACTCTGTCCACTCCACTTCTTTACTGGATTTGATAATGCCTTGGAACGGCCACATAGATTTAGTGGACAATACTCACAATCATGGGTTTAATTAGGGAAATAGCAGGTCACAACTCAGGTTCGGAAATGACTCAGGATACAGTTTTGATCAGGACAGCTTCTTTTAAGATATACCTGCAGACAGACTTCTCACTTCCCCTTTGCCCTGTTATCCAGGCTTCTGCCTTGTTCAGGATAGTGTTACAAAACTCTTCAGTTTCAGTAATAAATACAGAGGCAGTCTCATCTGCCAGCAAGCCTCTCGCCTAAGCATATAACTTTCTCCCTTAGTGGTTTGTAAACCCATTTAGTTTCCCACCCAATTCTCAACTCTACGGCTACTACTGCTGTCCTTTCTCTGCCATTTCTCAGCATCTCTCACCTTTTGGTCTCTGGAGTTACAGCACTCTCACCTGGGTCTAGGAAGTTCCTGGAGCAGAAGTCCAAGCCAATGAACTGCTCCATTCCCATCTCTTTTGCTTAGTGGTAGGTTCCTCTTTCCCACTCTTGGAATTGTTCATTTGAAGCCTATTTGAATAGTAAACCTGTCCTATTCCCTCATTAGCATTCAAAGCATTCAAATTTATAAGGGAGCACCTCCTCAGGATGCTATGCACCTTATTTGCATTGCTCGCAAGCTGTCCAACCCCCTTGGTGTGGGACAGAGTACCTTGTTTGCATAGTTCCACCTAATCATTGTGTGTAGCATTATAGCACCGTGTCTAGAAAGGCCATGCGAAAGCCATCCATCCCACTGTACTTGGGAAATTATGGAGTTGGCATGGTTGCTTTGAATCGCTCAAAATGTAGGTAAACCCATTTGGTTCTTTGTGCTCCAAATCAGCAATTGGAAGCTGGCTATGCTTGAAGGAGGAGGTGCCCTGAATAAGCTGCCTGTCTCCTGTTGAGAACAATTGCCAAGGAAGGCCTCAGCTTAGAGCCAACAGCAGTCAATATCCCTGGCAGCAAGGGTAATGTGCCCCTCATTTTGAAGTGGAATCTGGAGAGAGCACCGCCAAAGCCACTACAGATATCCACGCTCTCTTCCAAATAGATCAGATCAAGATGTTGGTTTACTATTTCTAGTTACCAAAGAGTCCTAGGAGAAGAACTCAGAGTCTTTAGAAAAATTTTTATATAAATCATCTTATTGGGGCTCATACAACTCCCATCACTATCAATACATATGTCGATTGATGCATACCACGTTGACATACCTGTTCCCCTCATCAACCTCAAGACATCCTCCCTCCACTTAAGCCCCCAGTACCAGCTCCCCATATTTCCCTTCCCTCCCTGCTCCCCCTCCGTCTTGAGCCCTTAATAACTTACATATTGCCATTACTTTTTCATACTGTACTCTATCCAATATGTCCCTTCACCCACTTACCAGCTGTCCATACTCCGGAGAGGTCATATGTAGATCCCTGCAATTGATTCACCCCTTCCAATCCACCCTCCCTCCACCCTCCTGATAGCACTACACTCACCACCGGTCTTGAAGGGATCATCTATCCTGAATCCCCCATGTATCCAGCTCCAGTGAACATCCCCTGGCCCAGCTGGATTTATAAGGTAGAATTAGGATCATGATAGTGGGAGGGGAAAATCATTTGAGCACTAGAGGAAAGTTGACTATCTCATTGTTGCCACACTGTGTCTTGACTGGCTCCTCTCCTCCCTGCAACCCCTCTGTAAGGGGATGTCGCTTCACCTATTGAATGGCTTTGGGTCCCCACTCTGAACTCTCCCTCATTTATAATGATACAATTTTTAGTTCTTTGATGCCTGACACCGAATTCCTTCGACACCTCGTGGTCACACAGACTGGTGTGCTTCTTCCCTGTGGGCTTTGTTGCTTCTGAGCTAGATGGCTTGCTGGGCACCACCAGCTTTCTTTACCACATTTGTTTATGCACATCCTTGTCGTCATTGTAGAATTTTTTTGTTTTGTTTTGTTTTGTTTTGGGCATCACTGCTCTCCGGCGGTGGGAGTAGGAGGCCCAGCCCCACTGCTGGAATTGAACCTCTGTCCCAGTGGGCAGCAGTCCCGTGCACAACCACTACGCCACCGGGGCTCAGCTCCATTGTAGAATTTTTTAAAGCATTATTTATTATTTCTTAGAACCTTACATTCATCAAGTTGATGGCAACTCATAGGGGTCCTGTAGGACAGAGTAGAACTGTTTCCAGGATTTTTGAGACTACATTTTCTTTTTTACTATTTTTCAAAATTTTGATGGACAATTTTATTGGGGGATTCTTACAGGTCTTATAACAATCCATGCATCTAAAGTATATCAAGCATATTTGTATACATATTGCTCTCACCAGTTCTGAAACATTTTCTTTCTACTTGAGCCCTTGGTATTAGCTCTGTTTTCCCTCCCTCCCCTAAGCCCCCACATGACCCCTGATAATACTTGATAATTTATATATTATTTTTATTTTCATATTTCATACCATCCTCTGTCTCTCTTCCCCCATGTTAATGTTGTTCGTCCCCCTGGGGCGGGGAGTTTTATGTCCATCATTGCAATTGATTCTCCCTTTCTTTCCTTTCTCTCCCCACTTTCCCCCTACCCTCATGGTATCACTGCTCTCATTATTGAGCCTTAGAGGTTTATCTGTACATACTTTGTTCTAGCCAGATTTGTAAGAAAGAACTGAGGTCTTGATAGTGGGTGGGTGAGGGGAGCATTAAAAAACTAGAGGAATGGTGTATGTTTCGTAGATGCTATAGTGCACTCTGGTTGGCTTGATCCTTCAGTGAGGAGATGTCCAATTATCTACAGATGGGCTTGGGGTCTCTATTCTACCCCCCCCCCCACACACACACCACCTCATTCACATAGAAATAATTGTTTGTTTGGGGTCTTCTAATAACCTGATCCCATCCACACCTCATAATCACACAACTTGGTGTGCTTCTTCCATGTGAGCTTTGTTGCTTTTCTGCTAGATGGAGGTTTGCTTAACTTCAAGCCTTTAAGACCACAGACACTTTACCTTGTAATAGCCGAACATCATCAGCTTTCTTCACCACAGTAGCTTATGCACCCATTTTTTTCTTCAGCAATCCCGTCAGGAAGTTGAGCATCACAGAATGCCAGATTATTAGGACAAAGTGTTCTTGTGTGTAGGGGGACTTGAGTAGAGGCCCAATGTCTGCCTGCTACCTTAATACTTAAGCTATAATTATATGTACATAGTCCTATATCTCTATTATGTCAGTCACTGATCTGTGTCAATTTCAGCACTGGGAATGTAGGGGCGGATTCTAGCCTGTGAATCTGGAGATAGCCAATGAGGCCTCTGTGGGGGCATAGCTTTCTCCTGAGAATTCTGGGAAGTCTTGTGGTATTTCCTCTTAGAGGTGAGAGACTAAAGATTCCGTTCCTGGGAGATGCTTGACTGAAAAGACAAGATGGCAGCATGGACCCTGAATCCTAGGAACTGGAGGAGCCGGAGGAGAAGCTACGTGGGCTAACCCTGATAGAACCAGACCTCTGAAGTCAGAAATGCCACAGAGAGACCCTGCCAGCACTGAAATGCTTCTATCACTGATGGATACTGCTGATGGACCCTGATCCCTGGAAACAAGGAGCCATGGGGAGACCCCTGACAGTGCTGCCATGCTTCTATTGCCTCTGGATACACAAAACTCTGCACCCCCTGCCCTGTGATTGTCCTGGTGTCATTGCACATGCTCTATGAGTCAGAGGGAGACTTTATCGACTGGTAACAGACATATGGGCTAATATCGGACTTATGACTTTGAACTGGACTGGGTTGGGATGCTTTCTCAATGTTCCATTCCTCTTGTATATAAACCTTTCCCTTATATCCATATGCATGCTTATGAATGTTTCTCTAGTCTACCCAGACTAACACATCTGTCTTAATATATTAATATATTTACATATGTACATGCCTATGCTTCTACCTCTATAAGTGTTTTTTGGCTCCTAGTTCTTTCCTCTTGTCCCACAATCATGTTCGACCTTCTTCAGCTCTCTCTATACTTCTTCTCAGTTTCATTGCACTTAATTGAACCTCACCAAGCGTCTTTTGTTCTCTTCACCATTTATTTGATATCTCTTGTTGCTCCCTTTTCCCTGAGTGTGTTGGCTCTCCCCTCACCTCCTCTCCCCTGTCCCATCAGAACTGTCCTTCCTATTGTTTCCTCCTCAGGTGTGTCTATCCTGCCTATCTTATATCAATAGATATGAAATAAAAGAAAAAGAAAACAAGACTAAACAAAATACCCTATGAATAGTTCCAGGTCTGTCTGCTGACACTTATGAATGTTTTCTGATTGACTCTGATGCAGTGCCAAGTCTTGGTCCCAGAGTCCCGTCTCATGAGAATACATTTTCACGGAAGCAGATAGTTTCATTTTTAATGCAAGGGACAACTGATGGGTTTGAAACACTCACCTTGGGGTTTGAAGCCAGTGTTTAACCCACTGTGCCACTAGGGCTACAATAGTTTTCCTGAAAAACCTGGACAGGTCCCTGGTAAAGCAAGGGGGTAAGGATGTAGCTATTCACTTCAAGGGCAGTGGTTTACATTTACCCAGCAGTAGAGCAGGAAAAAAAAAAAAAGATTTAGTGATCTCTTCCCCTAAAGATTTAGTTAAGGACACCCATGGGTCAGTGCTGCTCTTGTCATATAGGGCACAATGAGTAGGAAGCTACTTAGGAACACAGAGAAACTGCAAGAAGCCTAAAATCAGACATGCTTGAAATTTTTATAACGGCCACAACTTCTGAATTGGAATATTTTGCTGACAATAGGTCCGCCCTATGTTTGGTTGAAAGAGAAGCCCTAAAAATTATCTAAATAATTCCCTATTTGGCTAACTCAAAGGTTTAATATAATTTGTTCATTTACTCTATGGATGATCTAGTTAGATCTATCTTCCTACCAGCCCCCCCCCCACTCCCCCAATCTTTATGGTTATTGTTGCAGGTCTAATATGATTGTGTTAAAATAAAACAATACAAAAGCCCTCAAGGTATATGTGATAGAGGTGTTTATTATAAGGTTACACATGGGGCATCGGGGTAGACAGGGCTCCAGGAGCAGAGTCCCTTATGACTGCCGTCTCAGAGAGTATGAAGCATGGTTCTCGACCCAAGGCAATTCTTGAAATCTTATTTTGCAGTATTAACACAGCTTGGTCAATGACCTTTCATTGAATTTCTTGAGTCAAATGCCCATCTGAAATTCAGTCATCTGTCAGTGCGAGGATATAGTCAGGCAGTACAACTATGACTGGGTAGGCAACCCGTTGGAGGACAGTGATAAATTGGTGGTCTGGTTTTCACCTTCCTTGTTCAAGACCTGGGTCCAATTTTTGGTCAGTGAACTTAAGTCACATATTCTACCCATCTCTCATGGGAGTCTTGTGTATTGCTAGGATGCAGTAAGTTTGAAACAGACTAGGAAGAAAAGTCCAACAATCTACTTCCCAAACCCAGCCCGAGTCAACTTGATGGAACTGCCGCCATCTAGATACAGTATGCATAGGGTCCCTGTGAGTCAGGCCAGCTAACAGCAGCTAACAATAGGCCACGCCACCACCCTGTTTCCCAACCAGTCCTCAACATCCTACAATTTTAACAAAGAGTTGTCATGTGCCAGGACAAACCAATTCTGGTATACCTCTTATAAAGCTTCAGAAGCCTACAGTAACAGTGACAGGCAGACATTAGAACCTGAGTATTCACAATAAAATTACAGTGTGTAAGGGAGACTTTGAATCTGGGATGTGTGATCACACGCCAGAACATGAGGATTGATGCCTTCTCCAGCTAGCTGGATGGTGATTTAGCCATTGTGGAACGCTTAGTGAACTTCAGAGTTAATAGTTTACTCAAAACCCATTCTCATTATATGCCCTCTAATAAAGGCAAGTATAAAACTGCTCTTTCTGTTCTTAATTAGTCATTTGGTTCCCAGACGTCTGCCAAAGCAACCATAAAGGCAATTTAATTAAACAAAAAACAAGGCATCATTAAAATTCTCACTCTGATTTTAGAAATATATGTTGCTCTCTTTAGAGTTTTCTTTTTCTTCTTCTTCTTAGTCTTCTCATTGGTTGGGGATTTCTTTGTGGTTTCCTCCAAGCTGATCATGGTTAATTGAAGCTTGCATTATACAGAGAGAAATAAATCTCAAAGAGATTACTATTATCTGATCGACAGAGATGCCAAGCATGTGCTTCGTTGAGTAGAATCTATGGACGTCCTGGGATTTGCTAAAAAAGTGTTTCTTCATCATCAGTGGGGGGAGGGAAGGCTCTTTCAGAGTGTCTTTCAACCGTGGATGCCACATAGCCATGTCATGTCTGCACTTGCAAGTGGCTTCACAGTTGAGACGTTTCAGGTCTTTACCAGGTGTGATTTAAGTCAAATTCATAGATTTATGAAGAATGAAAAAGTTATAATTTCACCAGGAAGTCTTTCTTTTAAGGTCAACTTTATGCACCTTGTTAAACACAGGAAAGCTGGGTAATGTACCCACTATCACCTAGATCATTATTTAATTCTCACAAGGGCACTCTCAAGTCGGCATTGTTGTCTTAATAAAGAAAATGGGTCTTCACACAAGTCATTAGATGCCATAGAACAGAGGTGTCAAACTGGAAGCCCACGGGGCCCCCATGCAGCCCCCATGCTGATTTTTTTGTGGCCCACGATACCCTGAGATAAAATGAGAATAGAAAAAAATGTTATGAAGAAAATAGCGCTAAGACGCTACTACAATTAGGCTTCATGACTTTTTTTTAAATTTTATTTCAGAGCATCTTGGCCACAAAAAAAATTATCTCAAGGACCACAGGCGGCCTGCAGGCCCCCAATTTGACACCCCTGTCATAGAGCTATGCACAATGAAAGCCATGCATTGTGATTTTGGTTTTCATTGGCTGCTAATTTGGAACTAGGTCAACAAACCTTTATGTCTAGTCTGGAAGCTCAACTGAAACGTGTCTACCATTAGAGCAATGTGCGCATGCCTCCATTGGTGGATGCAGTGGCTATGCATGAAGTGCATGAAGCAAGAATCAAACTGTGTCTTCCCCAGAGAAAGGAAAATTTGACATGGAAACACCACCTCCTCCACCCCTCCGAGAAGTTGGAAGAATTATTCAAGATACCATTTGTATAATGAGGTTTAAGATGTGGCTCTAGGTTTATACAACCCTTATAAACTAACCCATTGTCCTCCTTGAGGGAGATTCTGAAAAGAACCAGTACACACCAAACTCTCAAAGCATCCCAGCAGCACAAAGGATGGTACTGAGCAGGCAGTGACTTTCTTCTCATCAGATTCTTCCTCCTTTGCATTTGCCTGTTCTGGTCTCCTGAACCTAAACACTCCTGCTCATTCTAATGGGATTATGGCCTCCTCAGAAGCGCATCTATTTCTCAAATTGTAGTTTTAATGCACATGTCTTTGAATATCAGAAGATTGCCTTCAAAATAGCAGTTAGGGGCAACTTATGAAATTGATGTATTCTAGGGATAAATCAATGTCATGCAATCTGTTAAAATAAGCTGTGTGTCGTAATGACTTACACATGCTGAAAAGTGCTCCTGGGAAAGAGATTTTGTTTTCCAGAAAAAGAAAATCTAACTGAAAAAAGTTGTCTCCTCACCTAGTAATGAGCATGATTCCCTCTGTTCAGTTGACTTGCAGATCTGCCAGTTATGCGAGTGCTTGCATGTGTACATCTGTGCTTTTACATGCACGCAGACTTGATGTGAGGGAGCAGAGCAAGGCAAGGTACATTGGCAGGGAATCATGTGGTAAATGGAAACTTAAGGAAGACTGATGGGTCTTCTCAATTGAAGTGTGCGAATAAAACCAAAGGAAAATGCTGGGGTGGGTCCTACAACAGAGCTACACCATTGATGGTATGAAAAACCATCAAATTGCCACTACTTGTTGAAAATTAAGTCTTTGGATTTTATTTCTATTTTGTATTTCATTTACTACTCCTCATTTTGTACATATTTTAGAGAAAATAGTGCAAATAGGCTATGAATCTGACTTGGTTTTATTAAAATGACAAAAATAGAAATTAAGCCAAAAACAGGGCTTGATGGAATACCAATTGAAATGTTTCAACAAGCTGATGAAGCATTGGAAACACTTACCATTTATACTCATGTATAAGCCGCATTTCTTAGCACTTTTTTATGCTGAAAAATTAGGTGCTTCGGCTGATATTCGAGTCGGCTTACACTTGAGTATATATAGTACTTGCCTGTGCCAGGAAATGTGCAAGATGTCTATTTGGCCAACTGTCTGGAAGGGATGCATAGTCGCACTCATTCTAAATTACAGAAGAAGATCATCGATACCACATGCAAGAAAAATTTTACTGAAGATGATCCAACAAAGGTTATAGCCATACATTGAGAGGGAGCTCCCAGAAGTTCAGGCCAGATTCAGAAGAGGATCAAGTAATGAATATATTTTCTGGTGTCACATGGATCTTGGCTTGAAGCAGAGAATACCGTAATGATATTTACTTATGTTTTATTGACTGTGCCAAGACATTTTTACTTTGTGGATTATAACACACTATGGATAGCTTGAGAAGAATGGGAACTTTGGAACACTTCATTGTGTTCCTACAGAACTTGTGTATGGTTTAAGAGGCAGATGTGCGAACAGAACATGTTCTGCATGGTGTAAATTCAGGGAAGGTGTGCTTCAGGGTTGCAGCTTCTCATCGTATTTGTCCAATGTCTATGCTGAGCAAACATCAGAGAAGCCAGATTATATGAAGAAGAATGTGACATCTAGAATGGAAGACTAATTAACAACCTGCAATATAGAGGTGACACATTTTTGCTGGCTGAAAGTGAGAACTTGAAGCACTTGCTGATGAAGCTCAAGGATTGCAGTCTTCAGTATAGAATACAACTCACTGTAAAGAAGACCCCAATCAATGTTCATGGGAGCATCAGCCAAGAGACAAAATGACGGGGTTGCATTGGGTAAATCTGCACAAGCCCTGTTTAAAGTGTTGAAAAGTAAGAATATTACTTTCAAGACTAAGGTGCACCTGACCCAAGCCATGGTATTTTCAACTGCCTCATGTGAAAGTTGGGCACTGAATGAAGAAGAATTGAGGTGCTGGAATTGTGGTGCTCACAATGAATGCTGAAAGTATCAGGGACTGCCCAAAGAACAAACGGGTCTGTTTGGGAAGAAATACAGCCTGGATGCTCCTAAGAGGCAAGGATGGCAAGACATCACAACTTACATAATTTGGACATGTTATCAAGATGAAACTAGTCCCAAAGAAAGGACAGCATGCTTGGTAAAGCAGAGGAGCAGCAAAAAAGAAGGCCCTCAACCAGATGGATTGACATAATTGTTACAACAGTGGGCTGAGGTGCATGAAAGCTTGTGAGTTTGCTGGAGGACTGGCAGTGTCATTTCTTTTGTACCTGGGGTTACTATGAGTTACAGTCCATTCAGTGTCACCCAATAACAGCAAAATGGTACCCCTGTAGTTCCTTGCAATAGTTTAATGATTTTATTGTTTTTGTACTTGAATCATTGATGCATTTTGGGTGATCTTTCATATACAATACTGAGGGTGGAGTTCAACACTGGTCCTATGCATGTGGAAATCTAGTTGTCTCCTGCTTTATGATAAAAAATGCTTTTTTCGGCTGAGCCCCAGTGACATAGTGGTTGTACGCGGAACTGCAGCCCACTGGGATGGAGGTTCAATTCCAGCTCCATAGGAGCAAAGACTGGGCCTCCTACTCCCACCACCAGAGGCAGTGATGCACCCCCAAAGAAAACCGCAAAATGCTTTTTTCCACCCATTAAATGGAATTGACCCACTTGTCAAAAACCAATTGGGTATAGGTATATTGGTTGATTTCTTGACTTTGAATTTTATTTTATTGATCTATATGTCAATCTCTTGCTGGTTCCAACTATTTTTATAAATATATTTTTATTATGTTTTGATATCAATAAATTTAAGTCCTTCCACTTAGTTCTTCTGTTTCAATAATGTTTGGGCTATTTGGAGTCTTGCATAGATTACAGGACCATCTTTTCAATCTATATGAAAAAAACCGTGAAGGGCTCTTGGAAATTTGTAGGCATTGTTCTCAGTTTGTACATGGTTTTGAGTAGAACTGATGGCCTGGTTTTAAATTGTGATAGTAACTAGTGATAGGTCTCAGGGCTGAAGCAGGAGAGTAGGAGCAGAATTTAAGGTCTTCTAAGGGTCAGTTTCTCATTTGTCTAATTTAATGAATTTAAGTTTGTTTATAAATGAGAAAATGAAAATACTTTATTGAAAGCTATAAAATATTGCTCTAAGGGTATTATGTACTTTACCATTCAAAATGGTGGTTTATGAAAGGAACCTAGAAATTAATTGCAAGTTTTGAGATACTACAGAATTTCTGATACTTCAATACAATAAATACATATTTACTGAACACTGGTACTAGGCACCCTGTTAGGGCAGTTATTAATAACTCTAATTTCCACCTCTATTTCAAGACCAACAAAAATGCTGTGCAAATATTTTTCAGTGAATAACTAGGGATAACATATTCACATTCTCACTGAAATCTTCCCAGCAGACTAACAGCTTCATCGCTCAGCTTTGTAGATATTAACTGATGATGAAGTTGATAAATCACACGACAATTGGCCATTGTCTGTATCTGAGAGAGTTTATGAAAGTGGAATTAATTTTTTTAGATCAAGTGATCCTCTACTAATAGTGGTAATAACTCTTGATTTCTGTAGGATGAATCATTTGAGACTCTTCAGGTCATTTAGAGAGATGAATTCCGTGAACCTCACCACACTGTGAGAGAGAGGGTGGGACATAGAGTGCTTTTGCTGATCAAGGTGTCTTGGAAAGGGGTGGACATGAAGGACAACCTCAAAGAAGAAAATTACTTTGCTTCCTGGGAAACAGGATTTCCTAGAGGCCATTCGATGACCAGCAAATTATTTGAATAAGAAGATAATTAGGGTTAATTGGAGTTTTCTATGTTATATGTGTCTGAGACATTAAACAGACTTTGTTCATGTTCCTGTAGGCTACCTTTTAAATGTCTAGCCATAGATAGGGATTGGCTCACCCCAGCCCTATTATAACTTTGGGATTAGATATTCTTTGTTGTGATGGGCTGTCCTGAGCAATATAATGCATTTCACAACATTTTTTACATTCATTCACAAGATGCCAATAGCAACTCCTCATTAAGACATTATTTTTAAAAAGACAATCAAGAATGTCTCCAGCCATTGCTAAGGTCTCCTGGGAACATCAGCACCCCAGGCTGAAGACCATTGCCTTAGATATAAATAAGCTCAGCAACATAAATGTTTAATGCATTGTGTCAGGCATCTGCTCAGTACTTTCCACATGCTGTCTCTTTTCATCCTCACATGTGTACCATAAGGTAGAGTCTACATTAGCCCCATTGCACAGATGAGGAACTGATCCAGAGAATTTATGTAACTAGATAATAGTTTAATCCCTTGCTTCAGCCCTAAATTAGACTTCTGGCTAGAGTCCTAGGATCTTAACTGCATGCACTTTTCTTCTGTATAAGAGATGTGTACCCACTAAATAGACATAATTTTAATACTCGACATCTTTCACTTTTGGAGGCCTGAATTTTATTTTATGATGAATTTTATTTTACTTTACTTAAAAAAAAATCAAACACAAACGAAAATGGAGTTGTCTTGTTCATGATAGTTTGGTGCATCTTTGGGATACTTTGGCTATTTCACATGGACTAAATGCTGGGCACGCTCCTTTTCAATTTCAAGTGAAAGACTCTGTTAATACTCATGCCAGTTAATTCATTGAAGAGGCTCTCCAGGAGCCAAGCACTGGAGGAGCATGTGTCTGCCTCCATGGTCAGCTGTGCTATAGTGAAATCATTAGGACCTAATGGCTTCCCCTCTTGTTGTCACGCTCTTGCCTCCTTGAGCTAGCATCCTTGTCTCCTGCTTGCTTTGGCCTTACTTTAGCCTGCTCTGAGGATGAGATTATTTCCCATTACATTATGATGATTATTTGCTTAATGAACCAAATGCAGGAAACAGAATAACTTCCAGGACAAAACTCTCTACTTCTCTAAAAACATAGCAGCACTGGAGAATTTGAAAAATCGGATGAAAGCTCCATAGTCACACAGACCTTTCCCAAGCAGGTCCTGGAGAGTGACTCACCTGGGAGCACCAGAGGCTCCGTCCTAGCAGCTTGCCGACGATAAGCTGTCCAACCAAAATTGTAATTGTTGACGATTCATTTCTTTGGAAAGCAACTTATTCAAATTTAATCAAGACAGACAATGAATCTTTGTAAAGGAATTTCAGGGATATGGCCAAGTGCAGTTTGGGGAGAACAGTTTTTCCTTCCTTCAGCAGTCTTTTCTTGAATAAAATCTTGACCAGCAGAGGGCTTCCACACCTGACAAATGATGCCCTTATAGAACACAGCAAAACAAAAGGGACTGAGGGAAAAGCCCATCTTGTGTGTCACTTGTTTTTTCACTTTCTCCTTTTGATTTTGTTTTTCTCCTGCTTTGATGGTCAAAAGTCTTTTAAGTTGAGTTTCCCCTGCACTGTAAAAGTGCTAGGGAGAGAGAGAGAAAGAGAGAGAAAGAGAGAGAGAGAGAGAGAGGGAGAGAGAGAGAGAGAGAGAGAGAGAGAGAGAGAGAGAGAGAGAGAGAATGAGAATGAGTTGGCTTGGATGGGAGGTGGGGGGACTTTACAAATGTTATATAGGGCATCAAAAGCCCAATTTTACTTATAAGACCTCAGGTCAAAGTCGTAGAAATATTTTCATCCTATTTGATTAGATGAAGACTCTGCTTAGGTCAGTTTAGATTTTAAAAGTATTTACAAATCATGTAGATTCAAAGGAATCTGCCTTGCCATCATTCATTAAAAGAAAGTGTATATCTTTTTATTGTTGTTTTGACAAATATCACAGGATAGGTTAGTTTGCCTCCAGCAACGGTTCTTCAATCTTCTTTTCAATGGCCCTAAACTACTTAAGGAAACTTCTGTTTATCAGGCCTTGGCTTTACATTCCCCATTTTATCTTCTTTACCTTTTGTAAAACATCCGGAAACTTTAGATTTTGTAAGCACACTCAGATGACAAGGACTGGCACATGTGGCTGTTTGGAACTTGTCAAAGGCTGAAGGCTAGTGGGGATGTTGATGCTTTGGCATGCCCTTCCCACAAGTTATCTGCCCTGTGCTCTATGTCTTCACAGGCAGCCAAGCTGCTAAACTGAGAGAGGACCCACCATTGGCAAATTGAAGGCGTATAGATGTTTGACCTAGAGATGGCTAGAGAAATGACCTAGCCACTTCTTCCTGCCTGGCATCTTGTCCACCCTCCTTGAGTACCACCACAGACAGCCCCTTGTTTCCTGTTTTCGCTCTGGAGAGTTCACTATTAACACACCACTTTGGGTACCCGTAGGTACCTGTGGACTTTTCTGAACTCAGTTGCACTGGCCTTGCTTATTATTTTACAGCCCTTATAATGGCTGATGGACTGAGAAGTCCTGTATATGCATCTCAACCCATATGAGCTGGAATCGGTGCAATGGCAGTGGGTTTCCATTTGGTTTAGCAGACCTGGTTAGTTTCATTCCTGTGTAAGAGTTGTATCATTTATCCACAATAATTAGAAATAGTCAGCTCCTGGAACATGTCTCTCTTTCAATATGTTTTTTGTTACTTTATCTTGTTAATCAGGGGTGTCACACTGACATTTAACACTTTTGTTTGCTTTTTGTTAGTTTTTTTGGGGGGTGGGGGCATCACTGCCCTCTGGTGGGAGTAGGTGGCCCAGCCTTGCTCCTGGAGAGCTGCTGCTGGATTTGAACCGCCAGCCCAGTGGGCTGCAGTCCCGCACACAACCACTACACCACTGGGGCTCAGCCCGATATTTAACACTTTTGATACTAAATCCTGCCTTCCAAAGCAGAAAGTAGACATCTATACCTGTGTTTCAAATGTGGGGAAATTTGAAGGCAGGAGAAAGACTCTGGGAGAAAATCTGTTTGGCCAACTTGGAGTAAGTTGGAAGATGCCAGGGGTGAGGTGCTGGGGAGGGGAACAGTACCCATGACTCAAGCGAAAGTGTTCTGTGAAATTAAAGGAAAGGGGTTGATGTGCATGTAAGTTTGGAGTCTTTTCACTGTTCCAAGCTCCACTACCGGTGTCAGCAGCTTGCTGCTTGCAGGTCTCTCCAGCCTCTCTCTTATTTCCCTAGTGATATTTCATAGTTTCCACACCTCTTGGTGTATTTTCATTTAGCACACTCCTTTGTCAGATTAAGTAGAGGAATGTCAAGGGTCACCCCTGCCATCATCTGTGTCTGACCTTGGTTTATACTCGTCTTTTTCTCTGAAGTCCCTAACAAGAAGCAGAGCAGCCAAGAGAGGAGGCAGATGTTCACCAGAAGTAGGAACTCTATAGAAAAGTTTTAGCTGACTCAAAGGACAATAAAACTATCATTCTTTTCCCCCCTTTTCTCTCCCTGTTTGGTTAATAGTACACATTGTTAAAGTCTTCCATGTATAATCATATAACCACATGGGCAATGTTAATATGTTCAAGGTGTAACAAACCTTCATTCCCCATAGCCTCTACTCTCCAACTACCTTGGACCATATACTCATCCCTGAATTCGCCATTTATTTCCAGTCTTCCTTAACTTCCCATCTTGATAGGCTTTCTGTCAAGGGAGTCGCATACCTGTTACCTCTACTCAAGATTCAATCTGGTGATGTTTTTCATCTTCCCTGTGAATTATTTTATAATTTAAAATTTGAGTGTGTTGCATGTTTTTAAAATGAGTGTGTTGCATGAAAATCAAATGTAAATTATGTGACATCCAGATGATCCTGAGATATCAGAAGACTTGACAACAGGTGACCTATGTTTGCCCCTAGCAGTGGCCAAGCTGGGTGATGGCTATCACTTTTGACAAGTTATAAGCCCTCTAGTTGGTCATGGTTGCCACCACTCCCATCTGGACCCCTTTCCCTTGGGTAGGCCTCGCCTCTTAAAGTTTCTGTCTCTTTAAGTTCGAGTTTATGACCTTGGGATAGAAGCCTGCTCATCCTGCAAGGCTTCCTGGTTTTGCCCAACTTACTTTCCTTTAGCTTGCTGTTACAGACACGAACTTCGTTGAGTTGTAGATAGCTGCATTGTAAATTCGCCTCCATAATTCAAATGGTAGGCTCTGAAGGGCAGATGCGGCCTTTCCCACTTTGTCTCTAGGTGCCTCAGTAAAGGTTTTGGAATATTTTCTCGGATAGAGAAGGAACTGGTGGAGTGACAGTGAGAGCCTAGGAATGAGTTATGACCCAATCACTGGCCGTTATGGGCTCCTCTGCCGTCATGTAATTAAGAAGGCATTCACAGTTTGCTTTATGGCACTCTCCAAGTTTCCAAAATGAAGAAAATAGCTTCATCATTAATAATTTGGATTCGTCATCTTTGACCCACAGGCATTCCACACATGAAACTGCAAATATTATTTTAAGCAGTTTAATGGATTACTAGGCGAGTAACTAATGGATTAACAGGTCAAATAAATTAATGGATAAATTGATGGGAACATGTGGTCGAATGACTTTCCAATTGTAATTGTAACTGTAAAAGGCAGACACCCTGAGGGGGAATTAAGCAGTAGCAACAAACACTATTATCATTAGGGTTTCCGGAAGCAAGTCTAACAGACAGGATGTTTTCTAATGAAACTGTAAAACAATCATAATAGCTCTTTGGAGGTTTGCTGGCTTTGTTGTTGTTTGTTCTGTTCTTTGTCCCAGTATATTCAAAGGCTGGAACTATGTTTGGAGTGTCAGCTAGTTAAAGCATCTCAATTATTATAAATAACCATCTACTCAAGGGGCAAAAGATGGACAGCAAAGTAGATAATTAAACATGTGCTACATAAATATGCATAAATCCAATACCATCTGTCACATTGTCCAATATGACTAGTTGTCTTTATTTGCGTACCACATAAATCAATTTAAAAGGGTTCCTTGAAACAGTGTTCTCTCTAATGACTAGGTAAAAGATCTTTCTTTCTTTTTTTTTTTTTTGGACTGTGGTTATCATGTTTCCCATGACAGAAGTAACATATTTCCTTTTGTGAGTAGAGAATCAGTTAGCTTTGCCACATAATAATAAAGCACCTTAGAACTTAGTGACCGCAGACAGCCACCATGTGTTAAACTCATGATTCTGCTACACAGCTGTGCTCCACGGAGTTGAGCTTGGCTAAGTTTAACTGGGTGACCTCATGTTTCTGTGAACAATTGAGGGATAAACCAGCGGGGGATGACTAGCCACTGGTGGCCTCATTCAAATCTCTGCCCTTTGGCTGGCTGCTGGCTGGGGCATCTGGAGCAAATGGGTTACAATCATCTCATCGCCAGCAAGCTAGGCCAGGGTTGCCCAGGCAGGCCCCCAAATCCAAACACATTTGAAGCAACTCTCTACTAATTTCAATGGAACTATTACCCATATTGTGGTGGTCAACCCAAAAGCAAGGATGCAGGAAGGCCTGGACAAATGAGAGGCTATTATTTTGAGTATCCTATATTTTCTTTTAGCGTCAACTCAGACATGTTTTTATTACTTCTTATTTCCTAAGCATTTTGGGGAGGGGGAGGGTGATTTTACATACATTTTGCCATCAGACTTTTTTTTTTTTGAAGCTTTCTTGTAACCATTGGGAACTGAGATGGAAAAGATGGTGATTTGTAATTCTGATATAGTATCATTATTCATCCTAATCGATTTACAGAATGTGTGAATAGTAAATCCTATGTAGTACTATAATTCTAGGTTTACACATTCTGCGCCAATATAAAAGCAGTTGGCTTTGTCACATTTTTAGATCTGTTTATGTCCTTCAAACCCTAAATTTTCTCATCTGCAAAGGGAAATGTGTCAAAAAGCATCTGTGCCTTAGAACTGCTATGAAGCTTATCATAGTACCCACCTTTAGTAAGCATTTTCTGAATGTGATCTAGCCGAGACAAGGCAGTGCAGCAAGGAGGGGGTTGCAGCTACTTTTCTTGCTAAGTAAGATAATGTAGTAACAGCATCTTTTCAAGATGTGAACTTCTTAGAAGCCCAGATATAAAATATCTGACCAATTTATCTAGGACGACTATTGTTTTCTTTTTCTATAATGTCTCCCACCACTGATATGTGAGAATCAATGCCGTTTCCCGACTCTTTTATTTATGCTTAGTTTCTGTTTACCATACTGGAGTGTAGATACTCATTGTGTCTTTCTCAATACATCACATTACCTACTAATTTTGTTGTAAGAAGAAGGAGAAAGATAGAAAGTGGGTTGGATTTCAATGACTATTTTCTCACTAAGCCTTCTGTGTAATTCCCAATGACTGGGATGAGGCATGAAGTTCTGCTTTAGAGCATTGGATAATAGTTGATGTGAAGATGTTTCCACAGGCAACAGTGTGTCCCTTTAGAGCATTACACCTTGATTGTTAAATATAATTTTTGTGATGCATTTCCTTCCCAGAAAAACCCTATATTTAGCTAAAGAATACTGCTCCCAACACAAATCTCAAAACTGTCATTGATAGCATATTTTTCATCAGACATTATATTCTATGATCTAATTTGAAAAATTAATATATTCAGACCACAGGTTCAGCATTTTTTTTAATGGAAAGGGGTAGTTTAGGTATTGCAAGATGTGCCATCTGCATTGCCACAATTGAACTCTGTGCTAGCAAGAAATATCCAACATGTAAACAAATGGGTATCACTGTGTTCTAATAAGTCTTTAATTAAAAAAAAAAAGACAAGACAAGCCAGGTTTGGTTTGTGGCTCTAGTTTGCCCCCTTGCTTAAAAGAGATTCATTCTGGCTCAAGCCTCTGCTAAGAATTTTCCTTTATACCTCAAACATATTGAATTAGAGTCTAGATTTTAACAAGATCTCAAGATATATATATATATATATATATATATATATATATATATATATATGAGATAGAGAAAGTTTGGGGCCATCAAGTTGGTTCTGACCATAGCAACACTGCACAACTGAATGAAATTCTGCATGGTCCTCTACCATCCTCACATTCCTTCCTATGTTTGAGTCCCTTGTTGCAGTCACTGTGTCACTTCAGCTTCCTGGGGACCTTCGTCTTTTGCATTGGCCCTCTACCAAGCATGAAGTCCTTCTCCCAGGACTGATTTCCCCTGACACCCATTCCCTCTCCTGTCCAAAGAATGTAAAATGAAGTCTCACCATCTTTCCCTTTTAGGAGTACTCTGACCCTACTTCTTCCAAGACAGATTTGTTTGTCCTTTTTGACTGTCCAGGGAACTTTGAATCTTCTTAGTCAAACCACAATCCAAACACATCAATTCTTCACTGGTCTTCTTTATTCAGCATCCAACTTTCACATGCATATGAGACAATTGAATAAATCATGGCTTGAATTAGGCATAGTTAGTCCTCAAGGTAACCTTCCTGCTTTTAAAAACTCTGAAGAGGTTTTTGCAACACATTTTACCCATTGCAATATATCCTTTGACCTCTGAACTGTTGTTTTCATGAACATTGATTGTGGATCCAAGCAAGACTATTGGTCAAGCTGTGAGGATTTGGGACTTCGTAAGATTGAGTCATCATCCATATTGAAGGCTGGATGTCTTGATCTTCATCAGCAAATGTGTCAAGACCTTCTGACCTTCAGCAAGCAAAGTTGTGTCACCTGTGTATTGCAGGTTGTTAATAAACATTCTTCCAATCGTGATGCTCATTCTTCATCTAATAGAGCTTCTCTGATTATTTGCTCAGCATATAGATTAAGTATGGAGGGAGAATAAAACCCTGAGACCCACATTTCCCAATTTTATTATACAATATTTTCTGTCACACAACTGTTCCGATCTATATACAATTTCCCAATGAGAACAATGGAATCTTCAGTCTTTGCAGTGTTATCCAAAGTTGGTTAACCTCCCCACAGTTGAATACTTTGGCATACTCAATAAAATATAAGTAAACATTCTGATATTTTCCACTTTTAGCCATTATCCATCTGACTTTAGCCATAATATCCTTTGTTCCATGTGCTTTTTTAAATCCAACTTGAACCTCTGGCAGCTCACTCTCAAAATACTGCTGCAAACTTTGTTGGCTGATAATCAGCAAATTATAGTTGCAAGTGATATTGTTTTTGTTCTGTAATTTGAGTATTCTGTGAGACACCATTCTTTTTTTAAAAAATCATTTTGAGGACTCCCACAACTCTTATCACAATACATATATCCATGCATTGTGTCAATCACATTTGTACATTTGTTGCCATAATTATTCTCAAAATATTTGCTTTCTGTGTAAGCCCTTGGTATCAGCTCCTCATTTTCCCCTCCCTCCACACCTCATCCCTAATGAACCCCTGATAACTTATAAACTATTATTATTTTGTCATGGCTTATATTGTTTGACATCTCTCTTCACTCATTTTTCTGTTGTCTGTCCACCAAGGAGAGGGTTAAATGTAGAGCCTTGTAATCAGTTCCTCCTTTCTACCCATCTTCCCTCCAGCCTTCCAGTATCGTCACTCTCACCACTGGTCCTGAGGGGCTCATCTGTCCTAGATTCTCTGTGGGTCCAATTCCTATCTGTACCAGTGTATATCATCTGATCTACCCAGATTTGTAGGATAGAATTGGGCTCCTGATAGTTGGGGGGAGGAAGCATTTAAGAACCAAAGGAAAGTTGTATGTTTCATTGTTGGTGCACCCGCACTCGCTGATCTCATCCAATGTCCAGTTGCCTATAGAAGGGCTTTGGGTCCCAATCTACACTCCTTCTCATTTGCAATGATGTAATTTTTTTTGTTCTTTGATGCCTGATACTTGATCCCATCAACAACTCATGATCACACAAACTGGTGTGCCTCATCCATGTGGACTTTGTTGCTTCTTAGCTAGATGGTTGCTTGTTTATCTTCAAGCCTTTAAGATCCCAGATGCTATATATGGTGAGCACCAGGGGAACAGCCTCATTTCAAATGGACGTAAATATATATCTCTTTCAGTAAGTTGACCAAGTAGCTGTCTTCCAAATTTATTAGCAAAGAAAAGTAAGCGGTTCCTTAGCTTCATCAACTTGTTGAAATTTTTTAATTGTTATTTCATTAATTCCAAGACTCTCTGTTTTCTGCTAATGCTTTCAGTGTAGCGTGAATTTCTTCTTTGCATACCATTAACTGTTACTCATGTTACCTGATGCAGTGGGATTATGTTGACTAGTTCTTTTTGGTTCCATGACTCTCTATAAATACACACACATGCATAATTTATGTGTCTATATAAGTAGATTCTGATTCAGTATATAATAGGCAGTAATGTAAATTCTCAACAAGGGAATAAAAATAAAATGACCTCGTTGGGTTCTGGTTTTTCCATATATAACCTACAAGGAATTATAAATCTTATATTCATCAGGAAGAAATGAATATCTATTTCTTCTTTTAAAACTCAGATATAGAAAGAATGCTTTGTGGGAGTGAGAACTAAAACTGTAATCTACGTCCTAGCTTATTTCCTGTGTTAGTCTGGGTAGACTAGAAAAACAAATTCATAGCCACACATATGGATATAAGGGAATGGGTTATATACAAGAGAAATGGAACATTGAGAAAACATCTCAACCCAGTCCAGTTCAAAGTCATGTCTGATATTAGCCCAAATGCCCGATACCTGTCTCTAAAGTCTCCTTCCAACTCACGAAGTTACAGGTCAGTGGATGCAGAATCCTGGCACTGGCGGGGCTCAGGGTCCATCAACAGCATCCAGTGGTGGTAGAAGCAACTCAGTGCTGGCAGTGGTCTCCACATGGCTGCTCCAGCTTTAGAGCTCTGGCTCCATCAGGGTAAAACTATGTGACTTCTCCTCTGGTTCCTTCAGCTTCTCAGATGCTGCCATCTTGTCTTGTCCACAGTTCGTCATCTCAGAGACTGACTCCCAACAACTGGGGAGTTTCATCAACTGGCCTTTCATCTCCATGAGGGAAATATCGCGAGATTTCCCAGAAGTCTCAGGAGAAAGCCATGCCCACACAGAGTCCTCATTGGCTATTCAAAGACTATAACCAGATTAACAGGCTAGACTCCACCATTATGTCTCAATCATGAAATTGACATCTCAAATACATGACCGCCACATTTCCTATTTAAGATAACAAAACAAAAGGACAATTTTTCTTTATAATTTTATTTTGTGGGTGGTATCTATATGTCTTTTATAATTGGAAATGGATACTGATAATCCTGCATTTGTGATTTTAAATTTCAGAAACAAGTAAATTCTGTAAAATGTGTTGGACTAATTCAGGTGAATTCTAGTAATTTGCACATGAACACACCAAGAAGTACACGCTTAACATATTGTTAGCACCTACTTTAGCAGCCACAAGGAAGGAATTTTTCATTACCTACCTAGGGAAGAGATTTAAAGGATAATCCCTCAAGTGAATAAATTGCATCCAAGATTGCCTATATTCTCCTCCATCCTCATGAATATTTGGTCATGAATTAAATCTCATTCCCAGAATCATATGTAGAATTATTTTATAAAAGATTACTGTCTCAGTTACAATGTTTCCAATTTAAGTGAACAGCATAACTCTCAGAGTTGTATGACTTTGATGACTATTGGAAAACCTCTTATCCAACAGTCCAGTTGATACTTTTCTAAGGAGATAGCTCACGGCTCCTATCAATATGTACAACAGTTACCGTTCTCTACTAACTGCTAGTTGGTTTCTTAAGGATCCTGATGTTCTCCTTGTGTGAGCAATGAAACCACATTGAAGTATAAGAAAATCTGTTTTAAAGCATCTAAAGAGTTTGCGTGACTTCATGTGATCATTGTCTTAGCCAGGGTGTGAGCTCAGACCTTAAGGTGACCTGTGTTGCTGCTACTCTTGTTTCACTGCAGCCCACAGCTAGGATACAGTCCTCAATGCTGCCATTCCACTCCACAGAACACTTTCTGTTGCTCACCCTGCTGATCCATTCTTTAGCACTCTTCTTTTGTTGTTAAATGCCACAGTCTGTCCTGGCTCATTACAACCCTCTGCACAACAGAACAAAATACTGCCAGGTCCTGTGCCATTCTCAAGATTGATCCTATTCTTCAGCCTACTGTTGCAGCCACTGTTGTCCAGTCATCGCTTGAAGGCACTTCCCTCTTGTTTCACTGCCCCTCTATTTTACCCAAGAGCATGTCCTCCTGGATTTTGTCTCTCTTGAAAAGATATCTAAAGCATGTGAGATGACATATGGCCATCCTTGCCTCTATAAGCATTCTGGCCCTACTTCTTTCAAGACAGATTTGTTTGTTCATTTGGTCCTTTCAATAGTCATCACTAGTATGACATGCTTAGTATCATTGATTTAGTTTTCTACTGTATTCTATTATTTGCTCATGCCCAATTCAAGAGACCCAGATAGCATTTCAAAAATGGAAACCATAATCAGAAGACAACAAATGAAATAGCATAAGTAACATAACATGATTGAGGCTAGTGATGTGGGTGGCTATCATACCAATTGGCTTCAGGCATTATGTTGTTTGTTTTTCACAAGAAATCCAAGAGGTAGATAACAAGAATTATTATTTGACAGAAGAGGAAACTGAGGTTAAGAGGTTAGGCATTTAGTCCTTAGCTATTGCCTTTCTTCCTTGGGCTTATTATTTAGATGCTAGTGTGATGTTATCTGCAAAACAATATGAGCAAAGCTACATCTTACACATAAATAATGGTTTGTGGGATAATTATCTGTAGAAGCTTGTAAACCCTGAGATAACCTTAGTAATGAATTTAGGTGACATTAGTGCTTTAGAACAAAAATGTCAGTTCCAGTAATTACTTATGCATCTAATATTGTGGAGTATTTCTTGTAAGTGCTATTATTTAGACAAATAATGCTTTAAAATATTTTTTTAGTGGAAAGAAAAATTGAGACCTCTTTCAGAAGACTGTCTTCCTAAACTGGGTTGCACCTGTCTGTCTAGAAGAATCTTGAAGGAAGTATCTTAATCAGGAATGGCTTCAACTTCCTACAAAGTGAGTGTCTTAGATTATTCTTCGTGCTTCTACTAAGCTTTAAAAATTAACATAATTTTAGATTAGGTAAGGACTAGCTGTTTAGAGTACAAAATATGTAAGCTTACCTCATAATTTATATACCCAAAATATCAGAAAAAAAGGATGAGTGTATGTTTAAGCATTGAAGTTTTCTTAATGTCATCAGTAAATAATACCTTTTACAAGTCTTGCTTTTGCAAAGAAGGCAACTTACATGGTACTTTTTTTTCTATGACAGTCGCCATTTCCATTCACTTATATGTTTCATATTTCTCCAAGCTTATCTCACCTTTATGTGTATCATAATATATGATGGAATTAACTAACCTGAACCAACATAGATCTCTGAAAGAAAGGCGAAAAAATCTCTTATTTTTTATTTTTATTATCATCACTCTACTTCTCTAAAAATCAAGAGCTTTATACTCTCCTATGAAGAAGTGAAATGCTTGAATTCTAATCACTGGCTACACTGTGTAGACTTTATCTCTCTATTGACTCTGTGGAAGATCCTTCTCATCTTTCAACAACTTGTGGGCTTGGTGTTCTTTAAAAATCGCTGTGTGTCTTGGTATTAACACATTCTAGATCCATGAGATTCTCTCAGAACAGGACGCTGGGTCCAAAGGGTGCACTTTGATCCTCACTATTATTTATTGATGGCTATCAGGTTCCTCCTATTCTGATTTGGTGCCGTGGTCAAACATTTGGGTGCTAACTACAAGGTAAGCAGGACAAACTCATCAGCCACTCTTCAGGAGAAAGACAAGGCATTCTACTTCCATAAAGAATTACAATCTCAGAAACCTACAGGGCAGTTATCCCCTTTTCAATATGGCTGAATCAGAACCAACCAGTGATCTTGATTTTGTTTTTTTCTCTTATAAAATTAAAAGGTCTTTTGGGGTGATAATCCAGAGAAACTCTTCTTACATCAGATCACAGCTGTGACCTTAGTCAGTATTGTATCTCACCCTAATCATGACTCATAAAAAACCATGGTGAGTTATTAAAATTTACAATACTTGACAATTAGATCACTAGATGAAGTACAACCAGACAATATTGATAAATGTGACCTAGAGAAGTTGGCATATATTTGATGGAAAAGGGAGGGCAATTTAATTCATTACCTTCTACCCTTTGGCTCCTAAAAAGTCAGGTCTTCTCTGCATGCAAAACACTTTCACCTCATGATACTGTCACAAATGGTTCAAGTAAACTTTTTTGCTCCAAATTCTGGAGCAAAAATTCCTCTCTGTCTATGTACTTGAAAAATGTAGAATACAAGCTATCTGCTTCCTTAGCAGTGATTGAAAAGGTGATGGATAGACATTTCCATTACAATTGAGAGAAATTGGAAGTAAGGATAAATAACAGCACCAAAAAAAAACCCTAAAAATGCTAACAGAACAACTTATATAAGCTTTTAAGAATTGAAAATAATGCTTGTGTTTTTGTTTTTGAGACCATCCAGGCAGTGACCCTGGATCCTGGGTAGAGGTCTGTTAGTTTTGCATTTCAGCTCCACCTTCCAGGCCCACTTGGATGACAACTCTGTATCCATCATTTTTGGTGGTTCCATTCTCCTCAAATAGAGTAGTGATTCCATCTATTTAACTCCTGGGGTCCCCATTCTTCTATTCCTAGTGTATGGCAAAACCACTTTCTAGGCTTTTGGAAGCATATCCAATCGACCCCCTACCCCACTTGTGAAGAGTAGCCCCATCTTTAGAATTGGGCTGATAAAGCTCTGACTCTCGCAAAGCTAGGCGGTTACAGCTCCTTCTAATGAAGTCTCGTGGCCCTATCCTTTCAAACAATGGCAGCACTGTTTCTCATGATCTTTAATGTTCTCAATTTCTGATTCCTATTTGACCTCTTTGCTCCTTGGCCCTTAGGCCTACCTCGTCTTTGTTCTTCAAAGCTTTACAGATAAAGAGCTTGGAAGCACACCACTTAGCCAGTAAGACTCAGTTGAAGCATGCTCCCTTGACAAGTACACAGATGTACCAAGAGGAAGTCTCTTGCTCAAAGATACTCATTTCTCTTGCCCTGCGGGTGATTTCCAATGCTGTTTCCTGCTGGTCTGCTGGTCTGCTGGTGCTCCTTGCCTCACTTTCTCTGCCACTGCTTCTGATCTGCAGTGTCTCTGGTGTTACCCCTCTCTTAGCTTCCTTCTGAATCCTCATCAGAATTGCCCTTTACATCCATAAGTCCACCAGATTTCTTCAAAATGATCTAGACTTTCAGTATGAAATATCTTAAAACTCTTCCATACTCCTATTCATTACCCAAAACCAAAACTGCTTTGATGTTTTAACTATCTGTAAGAGTAAGACCCCACTCTGGATACCAAATTATCTTAGTTATCTAGTATGATTCGCTATTACAGCAAAAGTGGGTGACTTTAACAATCCAAAATTTTAATCTGTCATAGGTTAGGAGGAAATAAGTCAGAATTCATTGGACTACCTCTAGGGGAAGGCTTCTCCCCCCCCTCCCCCCGACCCCTTATGTTGTTCTAGGGATAGGTCCTTATCTTCTTTGCATGTTAATGGATTCAGCATTGCCTGTAGCTCTATCTGTATCATGGCATCAGTCTTCTATTCTGGGGGCTTCTCAGTGCAGAAACCCTGGTTCCAAAGTATGCATCCTGTTCCTGGCTCTTTTTTCATGGTGGTCATCAGTTTTCTCCTCATTGCTTTCTCTTCTCTCCTTTAACTCTTGGAAGATAAAACTTGATCTTGACCACATCTCAGAGAAACTCAGTCTATGGCCTGGGTCACTTTGTTATCATCCATTTTAGACCTGCTTATCAGCAGAAAAAAGAAAAGCATAACATACTTTTCATTAATATAGCCTCATCCTTCCCCATTAACCACAGGTATAGATTAAAAATTATAATATATAAGGCAACTACATCAGAAGACACAAGGTGGACTGACCAGAAAACACTGAGAATCATCATGTAATCAATTTGACCCGTATTTTGGTGAAACAAACATCAATGTGTGACACATGGTGAGAGATAATATGGGTCATTGGTTCTAATCCCATACTCTTAATATTAGAGGATCAGTTAATGATATTTGCTATAGATATAATTATTTGTAATAGCACTAAAGTGAATATACTTAACTAATTAGTAAAAATTATTTCTGAGTGTCTATTACATGTCAGGAACTGTTTTTGGTCCTAGAGAGGCCACAATAATGAGGTGATTATCAGACTGAATGCCTGTCTTCCTGGAATTTACATCCAATAAATTATTACTGAATTAAATTATAATTGACTTATTGGAGTTGGAACTTTCCTCTTGCAATACTGAAATGTACAAAGAGAATGGGTACATTTAATTATTTTATGCATAACAATGTTTCAACATGTTAAATAAAATTATGTTAAATAAGCTACACAGTTTATTTTTGTCTCTATCTGATTTTACATCTCTCTTATCCTAAAACCTATATAATAGGAAGAAGAAAAGAATTAAATCATTAATTCAGATCAATCTTGCAATTCTGTTTGAGACCAGGGCAATAATTTAAACAGTTTCATTTATTTTTTTTTTCCCCCCTGTAAAGGAGAAGCTGTGGCTGAAACTCAGGTTCTTTCGATAAAAGTGTTCAATTCCGTGTATTTTTTGCCCTCCTGCTTATAACTTCTCTAGACTTACATGGTACCTGGGGATCTGGCTAATGAGCCTGCGGTATGCCTTCAGCACCCCCATGTTGCTCTCCTCAATGGTTCCATTGATTGTCTGCAGCAGTGGTTTCTCCTGTCAACTTTGTCACTGCATGCCCTGCTGGTTTGTGATCAGATGGCATCTTCAACTTGTAGAATATATGGCCCAGGCTCTCTCAGCTGGGTCAGAGCACAGCTAAGCACTCTGATACACCTTTGTCTCGCCTGGTTCTGCACCCTGCCCGGCAGCTGACTGTGACTGGTTAGGTAGGTCCCTCTGCAATCCTCTTCCACAGAGCTGCTTTCCTCCTCTGGTGACCACTCCTTCCAGTCAAAGTCTTTGCTAGAATCTCAGCCACAAGGTCTTCATTACCTCTCACTTTGTGTGGGAGCTGCAGCTTCCACCCAAACGACCAGTGAACCAAGGCTGGCTGAGGACTGCTGAACTTTGACTCTTCTACCTGATCACACGCTGCTGCTCCAGTCACGTGGTCATTCTCCAGCAGGGTTGGGGAGTGAGGGTAGTGAGATGACTAGTGTAGGCATGGAGGCCATCTCTGTTCAGAATTCTAAATGGGGAGCTGGGATGGCCCATTTATGGATTTCTGTCCTTTCTTTTCTCGGCAGAAAAGAATGATCAAAGAACAAAGGTCAGAAGTTCTCTATTTATTTCCTCTTTATTTATGTCCCTGGAGTATTGTACATGCGCCTGCATGCACATTTATGAATGTGTGCATGTGTGTGTGTGAAACTCCCCCTCTCTGCCTATGACTTTTGTCAGTGCCTCTTAATGTCTCACCACCACCTCCAAGGACATTTTTAGTACATGGGGGAAAATTGAACTTTGAAGTATTGTAATAATTGAAGGTCTCTATGAACATTTAGTTCACAGATACCCACCATCATACCAAATATGAGACAATCCTGTTAAGCAGCATATATGTCCTGTGTCTGAATGACTTTCAAAGTCTTTCCAGAAGTTGACATAAGAAGCATTTTTTTAAAATATCATTCAAGCCTCTGTTTTAACTTGTTTCCATTTCTAGAAATACATCATTTCTGTGTAGTTTTAATAGATATTGAATTTTCCAACAAGGTAACAACCAAATGCATCGAGAATTTTATTTGTATATGTACCTATATCACTGACAGCAAAGCCACTCAGTATTTAAGTTGCCAATAAAGCATACATGCACAAGTCAGCATTTATAGCTGTCACATTCCTGATGATATTGCATGGAGGTGCACACATCTGTCAGCCTCATTATGTCTTCTAGTGGAATTGTACTTGAGCACTTACATAGTGAGACATGGACTAGATTTCTATTATTTACTGTCCTATAAAAAATATCCTTTATCCAATGGCTAGTGAACTACTGATTTCTACAATTATATTTAATTTTAAAGATTATTATATTTTCTATCAATTTAATTTCAGGTTATTTTACAAATTTTATTTTTAAAGGGCCTTTGGGTCTTTATTGCTTCTTCTCCATAACCTCAGTCTCATGGCTGAAACATATGAAGGGTAAAAGAATCAGCTTCTTGAATGTGTGCATTGGAGTCGGAGTGCGGTCTCTGAATTAAGATGGCTAATGCAATGATGGCCAGCGTCTTGAAACTAGCTTCTAGAGGACATAATTCTCAATAGAATATGGACAATTCTCATAGAGAGAGGGAGAAAGAAGAGAGAGAAGTGCATATGTGATGAAACAAGCCCAATTAAAAGAGTAAGCAAAATTTCTGATTAATTTATATTTAGTTTTCATTTTTTATGAACCTCATGAATTCTAATTTAAGCAGCCTTGAAACCCCATTGGTACCATTATAGATTAATAAAAGTATTGGGGAAAGCAATTTAGCTATATAATCTAGACTCATTACAATGTACATTCCTATCGATCTGGTAATTCTTTCCTGAAAATTTAAGCTAAGTCAAGCAAAAGGGAAGAAATAAACTTAACAAATGAAGGTGCTTGTTGCAGGGTCAAAGAAACCTAAATGGCAAAGAACAGGTGATATTGCTAATAAGTTTAAAGCAACAACAACATCGAAAAAACATAAGACAATTATATGTACACTATAAAATAAGTCTCTGACTGCTCATTCATTTACTCAACTAATAGTCACTTCACACATACAAGTGGCAAGCATGGCATTAGGTGCTAAGAATATTAAAATGGAAGGATGGTAAAAGAGGAAATAAATGTTCACTGGGTAAATATTGTTAGGCTTGCCTAACAGTTTTAGTTCAGTCAAAATGAAAATTCAGAGCAATAATTTATAATCTCTTAATTCAAACTCTGCTGCTAACCAGTGTGTGCTGATGGACAAATTGTTTCTCCTTTTTGAGATTTAGTTCTCTCATCTGTACAGTGAAGATATTGGCTTTTAGAGTTCTGATCATCTCATGCAATAATTTCATGAATGTTAATGATCCATTTGAAGATTGTTTCTTTATTGCATTTTAGACTGACTGCCACATGTAGTTATCACTGCTGCTAGTGTGAACAGGTTAAGGGGTTGTATGAAATATCAGAAATTCATTTGTCTTTCATGTCCTTTCACTCATTCACATTCTAACCTACTAGTTACCTTATATTGCGGATTATAATAGAATGTAAAAATTGTCCTTCCTTACCAGGAAATTTAACAGGACACTCTGATTGCATAGGAAATTCTGGAAATTTTAAGGCAAATACTAGACTTGTCCCATTTCTATCACTGCTATGGTATTTTGTTTGTGGTTGTTTTTGACAAGAATATTTCCCAACTGAACAATATTATGCTTGTGTTAAGCTAAAGAGAAAATTTATGTGGCTCTTCAACTAACCCTGTAGGGGAAAAACAAACGAACCAAGCCCTGGTGCAGTAAGTTAGCTAATGGATAGTTTTACACAAAGCCGTTCTACCTTACAAGCTTCCTTTTGGGGGTGGGGGGGGAAATTAAGCAAGGATAATAACTCAAGAAATCTCAAGTATGTGCCAGGAGCCCTTTGGCTTGACCCTTGAGATAGCAAAATACAAAGAAATAGATGTTTGCCTTTCTGAAAAGGGAGGATTCGGAACCCTTTTGTTTCCAGGCATTTTGTTCATTTTCCCCCCTTCGCGTTTTACGAGCCTTCCTTTTCCAGAACAGTTCGACTCTTTGGTGCTTCACACAGTAGCTACAACAGCTGTGTTAATTAAATAGATATGTCACAGCACTGAGGCCCGTGCCTGCTGCCACGTTGGCAGTCACAAGCCCCACGCATGGCAATACCCTGCTGCCGTCGCCATCACCGAGTAACCAGAAGGACAGGGCAAAGCTGCAAAGAGAGAAATCATAAACTCAGAACCGACGCTTCGCTCTCTTCTGTGTCCATATTAAATATGCCATCAAATATTTATGGGATTAAATATGAACACACTTTCCTCCCCGGCCTTGGAATATTTGAATATAATTCTAAGAACCATGGGGTAACTAATGTCACCTAGAGTGGTGACAAGCTGTTTTAAAGTGCTCGCCGTGAATTTTGTTCAATTCTGAACACTCGGTAGTACCCTCCACTGACTTAGCAAATAGTTATTGAATGTCTGTGTGTCCCTCCCCTGTACTTCCCTTCTTTTAGGGGCTAGATATGCCAAGTAAATAAGATTTAACTTTAGAATGGGACCAAAGGACCCCCTCAGGTAAAAAATAAATAGTAATAACCTTCTATTAAGTCCATTCTGATTCATTTCAGCCCCACGTGTTACAGCCCAGAATTGCATTGAAGCCAATCTTTGTTTTTGTGGTGGGTCGAATCAGACCAGAAACCCTTTAGGTTAAGAGTTGAATGTGCATCCTAACAAGCATTTGCATTGTTAAAAACAAAAAAATACAGGATCTATGTGGGTGCAGGAGTAATTTTTTTTAAAGAGTAATTGTTCAAGATTACTACATAAATCCCAAGTTTTCTCCAAGAGGAAACCTCTGGTTGGCAGACATGGGAGGTTCCCAGAGTCATGAGTGGTTACCTTATTTTAGAAATGTGACCCAGGCCCAGTTCTGCATGAAATGCTTGCCAGAGTTCACCTTTTACTCCAAGTGGCCTTGTCGATTTGTTGATGCCTTTAGGATTGATGTCCAAATGTATTTTGTGGTTTTAGTTAAAGAAATATTAATAGTAGTTAATGCTGTGTCGTTGAAATTTCATTTGTCTTCTTTGGCGCCTGCTTACCTAGTGGTATTTTTTGTTCTAATTGATTCATAAAAATCATTAAACATGAGAATAAAAACAATTTGTAGTTCATTTCTGGGAGATTGCAGCATGTGTGTTTTATGACTCAATAACAGATGTTATTTTGTTGGAGCTAAGCAGTAGGAGCACTTCACTGGAAATCAGCGTGGTGATTCACTTCTCAGCCCGCCCCTCTTATCTCTCGATAGCTGTGCAGTGCACTCTTGCCCCTGTGCTCAACCAGAGGAAAAGCCAACGTGGCCAGTTGTCCTTCCCTATGTGGCCGAAGAAACCCAGGAGCAGCCTGCCACAACCCTACCCCACCCCCCATACCCATCCTTAGAACCCTTAGAGTTCAACGGGTCTTCTTTCCACTTCCGCTCCTCTGAAACGCTTTCAGAAAAATGCCAAGTTTTGAAAAGACAGTTTCTCGTCTAAGAAAATTCTGATTTAACCACTCTGCTTTTAACTATATAAACTGTACTGGGAGAGTTGCTTGTCTGGTTCTTGGGGCAGGAATTAGAATATATACTGACAGTAGAAAGTTTAGAAGAACATAATTATAATGGAAGATTGTCCTTCAGCAATTAGCGATTTTTGTTTGGGCTACAGCCTCTGTCTCTAAAATCAATATTTATTACTTTGTCACTCTCTGTAACCCCCTTTTTCTCCTGAAATACGTCTCAGTTAAGACTCACATCAACTAAAGCAGGTGGGGCAGAGACAACAGGCTAGAAATCTTACAGGAAAACAGCTCTGTCGTTGTGAGAAAGAGACCAGCCAAGACGAAAGGATTTAAAAAGGTGAAATGATTTAGTATGCACAATGATGACCCCGGAGGGTTAGATGGAATCTTTATCTTAAATATGTGGGGCAATGGGGGGCCTCAGAGAAAAGAGAGAGTTCCTCAGATGTGAAACTGTTCTACCATTCACTTGCCTGGGAGCAAAGTAAGAAATATATTCCATTTTTAAGAAAAGAGACTTATATATTTCCTGAGGGAATGTACTACACAGTTAATGGCTGAAGTTGGAGAAGAACATATGGAGGAGAGGTTATTTAGGTCTAAATCCTGGTGGAAAATGGGAATTTCCAGATTTGACCCCACATAGTTTTCCGTGGGTAAATTGAAAAATAAGGTATGTGATAAGATTTGCATTTCTGCCATCTAGCTCCTGCTCACCATGCAAGCCTCCACCCTCAGCACCCCCACCCCCAGCCCCACAAAAAGCCTGCAGACACAAAAGACCCAAACACAGTCACACACCCAGACTGAAAAGAACAAAACAAAAGCATGGGACAACATAGACCTGATTTCTCCCACTTAACATTAATTTTGAGTTCTTCACCCCGCTCCCCTAATTATCACCCTGGTTTGCAAACAGGACATTCCCCTAATACTTACAGACTTAGAAATGACTTTCACCTGCATAGAGTGCCTGTTTGCATACCGGAGATAATTGTCCTACACAAAACCCTTAAAAAAGGCTCCCTGCACTGCCTGATGTCAGTGTAAGACATGAAAAAATAATAATAACATAAACTATCAAGGGTCTGTGAGGAGGGGAGGATGAGAAGCATCTACAAAGGGCTCAAGTAGAAAGCAAATGTTTTGAGAATGATGATGGCCACACATGTACAAAGGTGCTTGATCCTATGGATGGATGGATGGATGGATGGATGGATGGATGGATGGATGGATGGATGGGTGGGTGGATGGATGGATGGGTTGTGATAAGAGTTGGATGAGCCCCTGATAAAATGTTTTTTTTAAAAAAAAAGACTCCCTAAACAGCATTTTATTCCTAGGATACTTGTTTACCCTTTGTGGTGATTGCACTTCTAAAGGCAATCTTTGAGTTAAGTGTGAATAGTTATATACTTTCAGGTCCTCACCTAGATCTTTCTTTTAATCAGGGTCAAAAATGCAGTGCTGTGGACCATTTCCCTTTTATTCATTGTGTCATATTTTTTAGGTGCTAAAATATTTCAGGTGTATCATATATTTCAGGTAATTAAATGTTGAGCAAAACTGAGCATTTTATTATCTTCTGGAAGTTCTGCTCATTGACGTTTTCAAAATATACATGTCATGTGGTATTGAAGATGTCTCTCTCTCTCTACTTTTACTTCCTTTGCCTCCCAGAGGTCATTGAAACTCTGAAGCTGGTGATTCTCTCTCCAGCTCATACAGGTCTGTGTTGGCTCTCTTACAACACAAGCGTAGAGTCAAAGAGTAGTACTACCGAGGTTATTGCCACAGTGGTTCTAGTTAATATATGTACAGGGTTACTCCATACAAAAATGAGGAGTGAATGGCTGTCAACAAATTCTCTATATAATACACTTGTCTTAGTCTCAATCTTTGCCTTAAAAACAAAAGAGTTGAGAGACGGCAGAGAGGAGGAGTGATGGGGAAGGGAGTGGTGAGCAAATCATGTTATGGATGGGGAACAACTAGGGATCTAAAATCAATGGTGATGAGTGGGTAAAGTTCTAGGTAGTGTTGTTACAACTATAATCTAGTCAGGAGGAATTACTGAGAGGCAAAGGAGGGATGAGTATGATAATAAGGCAGGGGAAAGGTAAAAGGAAATAAAAGAAAGAAACCAGAAGAAAGGCTAGTTACAGAGGTATAAACATGGATGTGTACATACTTAAATCTATTAATACATAAAAATAGGAGTATTAGCCTACATACATAAATTTATGACAATACATTGCAGTAGTGGGTGGATGTTGGGCACAAAAACACTTTGTTTGAAAAATGTTGAACTGGGCAAAAGCACTTTGTTTTTGCCTCAGCACAAAAACACTTCGTTTGAATAATGTTGAACTGGGCAATTCCCACTTCCTCGACTGCGTGCATAAATAAACGTAGTTGAAGGGTGCAAATGATGCCTGGCTATTAAAAAGGCATAGTGTCTGGAGTCTTAAAAGCTTGAAGCCAAAACAAGTGGCCATGTAAAAGGGAAGCAACAAAGCTCACATGGAAGAAGCGCACTCGCGTATGTGACCATGAGGTGTTGATGGAAACAGGCATCACAAGTTCAAAAATGAATAATCTCATCAAGGTAAGAGAGAGAGGTAAAAGTAGAGACCCAGAGTCCATTGGATAAAGTGACCAGACGTCCCACTTTTTAACAATTTAACAACGTCCCACAGCATTTTAAAATTTAAATATATTGCAATACTATTTTTGCGTTCTATGAAAATTTTTGTTGCTCCATTTAAACCAAATTTTTAATCAAGAGCCCCTACCCCCATCCTGGTCCATGGTATCCCACTTAAAATCTGGTTACTTTACCATTGGGGGATAACTAGATATTCCCACACAGAATTGCTGCACAGTAGAGAAGATACAACCAGGGACCTCACTCTTATGGTCTTAGTCTTACTTGGCAAATCCTGCTAAACCAGATGAGAGTTTTCAATACACAGAATTCAGGATAAACAAACCCTCTTAGAAACAGTAATGGGAATAATGATTCCAGGAGTGGAAGGGAAGGGCAAGGGGAGAAAGCAGGGGAAGGGGGAACATATAACAATGATGGTGGAATTATCCCCCTTGTGATGGGTGGATACCAGAATGGTAGGTGAAGGGATAATGTGGGCAGTGTAAGATATGTACAAATAATAATAGCAATACATGGTATATAAAGGGTTCATAGGGGTGGTAGGGTTATGGGGCAGGAAGGGAATAAAGAGGAGCTTATGTCAAAGGACTTGAAAAAAGATGATGTTTTGAAATTGTTGATGTCAACATTTGTAGATGTCCACTTGACAGAATGGATGTATAGACTATTACATTATAAGTAATAACTCCCAATAAAATGATTTATTAATTTTTAAGTAAAATAAATTTAAAAAAATAATTTTTTTTTTAAGTTGGATGCCAAAAAGTATTGGGTGAACTGGTCTTTATATCAGTCTTTACAGCAAGATTGAAATTACTTACACAATCTTAAACACCTAGCTTTAATTCTAATAGAGTTTGTTCTCCAATATATTCATATTAATAATCACCCCCACCGGCAATACAATAGAGTTCTTGATTCTCTTGAGCTCACCAACTCCTGATAGCAATGTCCTCTCACCACCTATACTATTTTCAGAAGTCAATGATTGGGTCTTTCTTACTACTGTTAGTGTGGGAGCTCTGATGAAGCCTGTCCTCCATGGGTCACTCTGCTCATACTTGAAACACCAGTAGTATAATTCTGTATTAATAACAACTATATAGGTTCATTCTGACCATTAGATTAATCTCCATTGAATCTATTTGTTTAGTGCTGTACCTTCATTTTTAATGCTTTTATATTCCTTCTTTCTTTGGGATATTTAATGCCATGTCATCATTATTCTTCAAATTTTCTTACTAATTTTCAATTGTTTTCTCTGTGAATTTCAAGTTAATTGGACAGGTATCCAAATAATACTTGATTGAATTTTGAGTTTGAATTGCATTGGATTGTTAACTAATTTGAGACAAGTTAACATCTTTAAATACTGAGGTCTGCAATCCACAAATATAAATGTACACAGTAGCCCCATTTATTTTATACTTTTAAGGTATCATTAAGCAGAGTTTTATTATTTTTTTCTATAAAGCTGCTGAGTATTTTTAGATTTCTAAATAGTTTCTGGGTCTTTTTAACCTTTGAATAGAGTTATTTGAGAACTAACATTTAGAAGGGATGCTATAATTATATGTTTGTCTTGTAATCAACATGTGGTTGAATATCATCTCATTCATTCTTACAGTCTTTGGCCATTTGAAAGTTTCTTTGAATTTTTGACCTACTTAATTATATCTACTTTTTTCCTAAGTAGACAATTATATACCCATGATGTCTTAACCCTTCACTACCATATGGATGCCCATGGACAGAAATGAAGTCTCCAGCACTACAGTCTAAATTGCCTGGTCTTTCTCCTTCATTTCCCCACCACTTCTCCCTTACGTCTGCCTGTGCCTCCCTATTTTAGGATTTTGTTATTCAGAAGTGGATGGGGAAGAGGTAGGAAAACATTTTTTATTAGAAAATCACCCAAGCATTTTTGAGTAAATGTTGGACCTGATTGTTTTGTAGTATTCAGGATATTTGCACTTATGTTTATAAATAAGATTGATAGCTAGTTTTTACTTTCCTGAACCCCTCTCACCTAGTTTGATAACAAAAACATCATAGAATGTTCAAATGAGTTGTAGATGTTTTCTCTCTGTTTACTCCTGTTGAACAGCTTGAAAGATGCAGGACTTATCTGTGGAGAAATAGACATGTATTAAGTAATACAGAATCTAGTAGACTTGACTCAAAAGCCAGTCTGAGGTTTTGTTTTGTTTATTTATTTCCATAGTAGTATAAAACACAACTGATTTGTATTATAGTTATGTATCTATATGATGTTTCCATTTGCTTTGGTGTCCATTTTTTGGTAGTTATTTAGGAAGTTTCATCTCCTCTATTATTTGGATAAAATTATTCATGATAGCTGTTTATGTTAAAAGTTTTATGGTTAGCTGTAATTATATTTCCTTTTCATTTCTAATACACAATATTGGTGTCTTCTGTTTTATTCATAAATTTGTTCAGGGGTCCATTTCATTGACATCTTTTAAAAGGTTGCTTTAGATGGGTTTTCCATCACTTAGATAGATTATTAGTTTTTTCTCCAACATTCATTGAATTCTGTTTATATCTTTCCTTTCATTGAATTATTTTTCCCTTTACATTCCTGAATTTAAAAAAATAACTTATCTTATATATACTCAAGCATCAGCCAACCTGAATATCAGCTGAGGCACCTAATTTGACTATTAAAAAATGTGCTGATTTTTGGTATTTCTTATTTCTATTATATCCATCTCAATTTTTAAATTTACTTCTGAAAGACCACAAACTATAACATGGAGTCTTTTCATTGTAATTAAAGTCTCAAATAATTCTATGACATACTCTTTAGTTAATAAAATGTGGACATATTTTTCAAATGCTTAAATGTAGGCACTTTTCGGTTCTCTATTTTGTTTTTTATATTGGTGTTGCATTAAAACTTAATTGGACTGATAAGCATATTGAACCATATTCTATTTATCCGTGGATACTTTGAGAAGCTCCCTTGCTGCTTTGGCCAGCTGGATTGCTGGTAGTCTTTGCAGCCTATTCGGCAAGCATTTAAAGTATTCTGTATGCAGATATAAAATATAATTTTCTAAGTATTAGTTGTGATTTTGTACATATATACACAATATATATGTAATCCTAAGATTTCAAGTTATAAAATCTTTTTCCAGTTTGGTCTATTAATGAATTTATGGAAGCTCCACATTATTTTAATCTTACTGGTGAAATTTTTTTTTAATTATGTAACACTCTTCTGTGTCTTGTAGTACTATTTCTATCCCACATTGCATTTTGTCCACCATCCATATGGCTATTTATCTAAGCATTGATTTAGTTACATTAGCCTAGAGTTTCACTTTCTTTAAAAATCTGCATATTCATTTTTCTTGTTTGTTCTTTCAGTATGATTGTCAAAGATTTTTTTTTTGAGCCTTTAAAGACATAAACATATTTAAACCTTAGAAATCACTAATTCATCAGATGCTAATTCCCTCTTTGTCTTCTGGGTTCTCTCTCTCTCTCTCTCTCTCTCTCTCTCATTTCATTTCATTTCATTTTGATTTGGAATTTTTGTTTCTACTTGGAATCCTTTGACATTATGTACCTTTTTTTATACTCATTTTGTTACCTTGGGATCTTAGGCCTCTAAGCTCAAGCCCGTATGCAAATGACACAGGTACGATTTTTCACATTTTCATGCAAGGCTTTCTTGTTAACACTGAGACCGTGGACTAGAAGGAAGCTCCCGTGCTGCTTTTCCCAGCTGGATTTTTTAGAATATTCATTTTTGTTTCAGGACAGCAGTTTGAAGGCCTGGGTTTTATCAAGGCACATGTCTTAATGGGCCTGAGGCCACATGTTCAGTCCTTGCCTTTTATCCTAAGGACAGATGTCTAGTTCAAAATCCTCTATGTTTCTACCGTCTGCTGGAGATTACCACCCTGGCTTCACATTCCTTCTTTATTTCTGCCTACTTAGGGTTTCCCCTTTTATCTTCCTTAGCAGTTCAACTAGGTTCTAAAAATATGTTGTGTTATATTAGACTTATAATTTATATAAATGACAAGGGAAATATTAGTATGATGCATTATGTTCCTTGAATTTTTGTGACATTGCATAACACTTTCAAAACAGCACAATATATTCAAATGTTATCAATTTCTAAAAACCTAGCTGGCATCCAATTTCATAATATGTTCTAGAAAAGAAATACACGCACACCTACCTCTTTGGTGAGTCCCCTGCTAGGAAACTCCAAGTAGCTGATTCCATTGAGTGAACGAGATCACCAGTGGGATCAGTTATGTTCCATACAAGGGAGAAGGTCTGGATTTAAAGAAGTTAAACCTCTTGTGTAGGAGCCCAGAGCCCAGGACTGAAATTAGTTCAGCTGGACTAGCGTCTGCCAGTCAGTCTGACTCAGGTTGGCTGTGCATTTTCCAGCATGGCATCAAGTTCCTTTGGCTGTTTGGTTCCCTAAATCAATTACCAGATTCTTATTTCATTTAGAATAATGTGTTGAAGTATATAAACTTGTTTGTTGAATGTTCATCTCATGTCATCAAGTTCAGAACTAAAACTTAACCTACCATCAGTTTTATTCTGACTTCACGTAATTCTTTGTAGCACATCTGAGGCTATAAATATTGATAGGAGCAGACAACCCCATTCTTCGTCCAAGGAGTGGCTAGTCGATTTGAACTGATAGTCTTCTGTTACCAATGATTCCCTGACAGCACAAGGTTCTTTATGCTATCAGGTTAGAGAGGTGTTACTGTGTAACACAAAGCACATTGCTAGCCATGTTATAAAAACATACCACAGGGAGCGGGCATAGACATCTCCACAAATTGATCCACTGTATAGTTTGCATAGAAATGATCTATTCCCAAGAAACATCAGACTACCAGGGTACGTGTTAAGTTGGAGAAGAAGAATGTGTCAAGTTAACTTTGGACAGCTTGAAGGCAGTGGAATGTTTAAAGCCAACATTCCATGAACTTCATGTTATGGAGCAAGTGTGGTTAAAGAAACAAATCCCCCAGATGAATCTTTTTTTTAAAAAAATATGGTTTTAAAAGATGTGTGTGTGGCTGAGCCCCGGTGGCGTAGTGGCTGTGCACGGGACTGCGGCCCACTGGGATGGAGGTTCGATTCCAGCTCCACGGTGCAAAGGCTAGGCCTCCTACTCCCACCACCTGAGTGCAGTGATGCCCCCCCCCCAAAAAAAAAGATGTGTGTGTATTTAAATATATGTATATCTAAATATATAAATTAAATAACCACTATGACTGGGTTTATTATGACACATGGTGACCCTTTGTAGAAAATATAAGTAACATAAAATTTGCCATTTCAAACTTTTTTAAGTGCACAATGTAATGGCCTTAATTTTTGGAATAATTTTCTGGAAGCATTACTGTTGTCAATTTCCAAACATTTTATAAACACAAAGGCAAACTCTGTACCCATTGAGAGATAACTAGCCATCTCCCCATCCTGCCAGCCCCTTGCCTTCTCTATTCCACTCTCTCTTGCTATGAACCTAGCTGTTCTAGATACGTCCTTTCAGTGGATTAGAATCATGCAATATTTGTCATCTTGTGCGTGGTTTATTTTACTCAGCATAAAATGTCCAAGATACTCATGTTGTAGCACATGCTAAGATTTGGTTCATCATGGTGGCGAAATCATATTTCATTGTATGTATATACCACCAGACACATCACGTTTGTACATGTCTTCTTAGGCTTGTTTACATTCTGTACCTGATAGCATCCAACATCAGGCAGAGAAAGAGAAAAGAAGCATGGGTGGGTGATCTTGGGCTTCAGGTTTTCCACTCACACTAATCAACATGAAGATGACTGAAGTGAGGAGGAAGTTCCTTGGGACTCTTTGGACTGTGCACGTGAGCAGGGCTACTTGTTTTCTGCTGGATTGATTCTAATTCAGGGCCACTTCATGTACCTGAGTAGCATCATACTCCATGGCGTTTTCAGTGGCTGATATTTCAAGAGTCGATCACCAGATCTTTCTTCCAAGGTATCTTTGAGTAGGCTTGAAGAATTTAATTTAAATTCCCTGTCACCAGAGGGTGCACTGGATTTCAAGCGTGATATTATTCCAATCTCCCATCATAGTGTGATTCTGTCCGACAAATTGTAATTATAGGGAGATTCTTGCTATATATAGCATAGATGATCCCAGATAGGCCATGATGGCAATGTTTTTACAACCTTCTGTGCAAAAAGAAAGAGAAGAGGGTGCCCCCTTTCTCCTCCAACAGCTGTAGTAATCCAAGAAAATAGTTTGCCTAACTGTGCTTAGACTGCCATCTGTGACTTAGAGAAAGGGGGGACTTGGCTAGTCGGGGTTACACGTGCATTTCTGTGGTAACAAATAAGGCTTCAATCACTAGAATGAGAGACAGGTGATTTTTTTTTAAAGAAAAAAGGTGTTATGTATCTCAATGGGAGACAGGATACTCAAGAGTCAAAACAACAGATGTATACACACACACACACATCAACTTACAAATAGAAGTAATGATTTAAGAATTCTGAAGATTTCATAAACTCCAGAGTAGCCTTATTTCTAGAATACAGATTGAAGGCTGTCTCTAGACATGCCAACATTCATTAATAGAGCTATTTTTGTAGCCCCTTGTAAATACAGAAACAGATCTCAAAAGATATGGGCCACTACCATGCTATCTCTATATGCTAGCTGGCTAGATGCCATCATCACTAGGCTCATTGTGCTTATTTGTAGAGCAAGATCTTCTTGTCCCCATTTTTAAATCTGTGTATTTTTAATGGGAGAGTTTTATGTTCTCCCTTGACCTCCATAATTGACATTTCAAAAACAAATTAAGAATTTCCTTTCTTTGTAAAAAAAAATGGCTACTCTTTGACTGGTGAATGAGGGAAATCCTTTAAAACTAGTGTGAAAGGGTAATCTGCCCATCATGTAGTATGTGTGTATGCTGCAGATGTACATACAGAGGGTGATCGTTTTATATGTGTAGGTGCTTGCATATTTTTTAAAGCAGTCTAGAAGTCTGACAATCTAAGAAATGATAATATTCTAATAAAACCAGGGGACATAATTTTACTTTAAAAGGATCTCAGCCTTAATCTGAATCTTACAAATCCTATGGGGTTCACATCAGCTCACGAAATTACAAAAAGTGCCATTGAGTGCATATGTCTTTGTTTGTTTACTGGGAATTTTTAATTTGTGGTTTTTAAAGATTAATTTGTGAATGTAGTCCAGTTAACTAACATTCAAATCACAGTGATATTTGCACAAAAGTGCACTTGACTTTGAAACAAGCAGAATTCAAAAGACATACTGTCATTATCATGCAGGGTGTTACTTCACTGTGCAGTCAATTTAGGGAGACAAGGTTGGTTTGAGAACCTGGGTCTGTCAAGTTCAAAAGAGAATCTACTTCACATACAACTGCCTTCACTCAGTATTCATTAAGTACCCTCTCTGTGTCAGCTGTATTTCAGGACCCTGAAGAGAAAGGACCCCCTTGTCTTCTGCAGGCCATTCCTGCTTTGGCAAAAGATCATGAGACATTGAACCTTCCAGATACCATGTCTCCAATGCTTAAGAGTAGAACCTGGCACAAGGGCGGTACTCCTGAAAGAATTAATCAGGTATCTCTGCATTGGATAACAGCCAAACTAAATCACATTGTAGAATCAAATTCATTAGGTCTTGAATGAATCTTAATTTTTTCATTTTTGCATTTTAAAATATCAATTTTTTTAGATTATAAAGCTTAGAAGAAAATAAAGTGCATAAGAAAGCACTGAAGTATTGAAGAAACAGTCACTAACTAATTTCGTCATATTTTTACCAGGTGCATGTGTGTGTATAAAATATAGTGAGTAGTACTGCAATGAACACTGGTATACAGGCATCTGTTTATATTTCTGCTTTCAGTGATTTGGAATATAATCCCAGGAGTAGCATTTAGACATGTATACATGTGTATAAAATATATCTATACATACATAGACATAAGAGACATAAGATTGTTTTTTCATGTATATATACATGCACACATATGTTCATGCGTGCTTGTAAAGAACCCTGGTGGTACAGTGGTCTAGCCATAAGCCGATACCCAAAAGGCAGTTTGGCACCAGTGGGCACTTTGGGAAAAACCACTCTCTAAGCATTACAGCCTTGGAAATTCCCTGAAGCAGTTCTACTCTGTCGTCTAGGATTATCATGAGTCAGAATCAACTTCTTGGAATGGGTGAGTACATATAGATGTGGGCAATGCATAGATATACATATATGTATATGTTACATAAAATATGAAATATATGTGCACATGTACATGAAGCTTGTATTCAGTATTTTTATGGCATGTCCTTGCTCCATAATTTGCCAGTTTAGCACTGGACAGATAACTCCTTTTAATGCCTGAGTATTATTAGAGTATAATATAATACAGTATTATTAGAGCATCTATCTCATAGCTGTTAGAGATCAGTGGGTTAATATGAGAGGCACTTGCTACAATTATACCTATAATCTCCTCTGAGAATTAAAAGATCCTTGAAAGTATAAACACATCCTCTCTCATATACATGTGTAAGCCAAGTTTTTCAGCATATTTTCATGTAGTTTTTATGGTAAAATTAGGTGCCTCAGCTGCTATTCGGGTCAACTTTTACTCGAGTATATATGGTACTTTGAAAAAATGTAACATAACTATTTCTATATTACTGGAAATGCAATCATTTCTGGCTTAATTGTCTACATGCTTTGATGACCATTCTTAATCTCAGTCCTCATAGCCTGTATGTTTATCTTTGCATTTTCTCTTAGAACTTTTGAATTGCTCTTCTAAGAATAAATGACCATGAATACAAAAGATGTGATATTCAAATGAAATTCAATCTGAATAATTAAGTGAATTCCAAGGGTGTTTCCTTGGAGAATATAAAGCTTAACAAACATGAGAAGTAATCAGAATGGTTTAGCAAGGGATGTCCACGTGTCAGCATATGTGAATCCCAAAGTAGATTATTAATGTAGCACTGAAATCACAAAATAATAAAACATCGGTCATGATTAGATGATTTTTCCTCACTGGCCTATTTTTACCATATATGTACATTAGCACCAATTTAGTTTTGTAGGTAATTCCTATATTTCAACAGAAAAAATCCACCGTGATTTTTTAAAATTATTTTATTGTGAGTACATACATGAGCAAACTTTACAAATTGAAAAATTGTTCATCTAAACTTTGGTGAGCTAAATGACAGTTAGTCTGTTGTGCAACTCGTATCACTATCAATGATCGAAGTTTTCCTTTATCCTTAACAGAGGCTCAGTGGTCTCCCGAGTAAGGATTCCCTTGTTCCGCTTTTCAGTGATGACTGGTAACCAGTAACAGATTTTGATTTCTATCCATTTAATCATCCTAGATTATTTTATACAAATGAGATCATACAATGGATCTCTTTGTGACAGATTTATTATTATCTCAAAGGTCATCCATGTTGTAGCATCTACCAGGACTTTCTCTTTCTGGCTTGGTGATATTCCATTGTATATATCTACCACATTTTGTTTGTCCATTGTTCTTTTAATGCCTTTTTTAGTTCACTTTTACCTTTGGGCTATGGTAAATAGTGTTGTGATGTTGTGGTATACATGCATCTGTTTACATTCCTTCTCTCACAGATTTAGAGTATAAGCCTAGGAGTGGGGGTTCCCCGTTGTTTAGGCAACCAATGGTCTTTACAAGAACCATCATTGCACCAGCTCTGTAGGCCAGGAATGTGGGAACCACTGAACGGGTAGGCTTCTGCTTCTGGGTGCCTTATCCAATCAGTCAGGCGGGCAGTCATTGCTGAAGGGTTAACTGGGAATGAGGATGGGCTTCCACGGTGACTCGTCCACATGGCCAGCCAACTTAGGGCTCACTGTCCGCAGATGTTTGCTCACTGCATGAGCCTCTCCATAGGGATTCCTATGTGTGGGCAGGAGGGCCAGCCTCCCCCTGAGTAAGTGATGCAAGAGGAAACAAGTTGGAGGCTACAATATATCTTTATAGTCTGCCCTTAGAACTCACACCTGGTCACACAGCTCAGCACAGTTCAGGGTGGAGGGGATAAAACACGGGTGGGAATTATGGGAGGTCATTGTGGAGACTTGTTACCACCACCCCTTGCTGTCTGTTCTCTCTACAGTACACGCTTTCATATCAACATGAGATGCTAGGCACCTTCTGCTAAAACTCTGCAGTGGTGTCTCACATTGCTTTGCAAAAAGCAGAACTCTACGTGGTCTTGCGTCGTTACTGTCTCCCTGACCTTATTTCTCGGGCTGTTCCTCCTTCTCCTAAATACAGCCACACCTGTGCCCTTGTTTCTAGAACAATTCCAGAGGAGTCCCATCTCAGGGTTGCTGCCCTCATTCTCCCCTTTGCCCGACATGATCTTCGTTCTCTCAGACATGCAAAGGCATCACTCCCTCATTTCATTTGAATATCTCCTCAATACCATATTATGAAAAAGGCCTTTTCTGACCACCTGATGAAGCAGGCTCCTATTTCGTTTACGCTCCCCCTTTATCCTGTTCATTTGTGTTCAGAGCACGTGCAAACACGGACATTTTGTGGTTTTTCTCATCTAGCTGAAACTCTACCAAGCTTTATAAAAGCAGACATTCTCTCTATTTTGTTTCTTGTCCTCCTTAGTACTAGTAACCATGAGTGGTATATTATAGTTTTAATCATGAGAAATTGCCGTGAAATTCATTTTACAGCTAAGGTATAGTCCCAAGGTGACACAAACTGTTCACATTTGACCCTTTCTAACCCACAGTATGACAGTTCAAACCACTCATTGGGGCTATGAAGAGGTCTGACAACCTGCTTTCTGTGAAGATTAAGAAACACCAAGGGGGGGGCACAGAGCTTTAGTTAAGAAAACCTTATGGAACAGTCCTGCTCTGTGACACTTGGTAGAATTGACCTGATGGCAGAGCCAAGGTAATTAAACATCAGGGGACTTTAAAAAAGTCATGGAACTATCCCATTGTCTTCCAATTCCATTGTTTCACACTACAGGTTCTCAGACAAAAATGAAAGACCACAAATGTCCTTGTCAATGACTGCATAGCGTCCACTTTGTTCATGGTGGCACTGTTTAACACAGACAAACATTTGTCTGGCATATTCATTTGGTATCTGGCTTGGGAAGACAGGACTGTATGTTGTGTGAGACTTTAGAAGTTAAATCTGTGAAGGCAAATTTGGTGCTTTATTTCATCGCTTCTTAAAACAATAATCATTTCAAAATTATTCAGTATCTGTTTATGTCTATTTCAATCAAGTCCTGTTGCCTTGGAAACCCTGTGGGTTGGTACTTGTCTGTCCTATGAGGTCACACTCCAGGTCAAAACTGACTCCACCAAAACTGGTTTTATTGGTTTTATTGCAAGAGGCCGGACGATGAATTAATCTCAAGCAATAATGTAAAGACTAAGAGTTTTCACCCATAGATTTTCATTCCACCGTTTCTCTGATTGTCACTACTGTTGCCCTAGAGACAGGTAATATACCTTGGAGTCCTGACTTGAAGCTTGCTTTCTGAAGTGCTAGCCTGTGTCAATTCACTAAATGTTGGCAGAAAAATTTGTTCAACAAATGCAAGGATTTTTTTAAACCATAGAACTCTTTATGTGAGGGCTGCCATGATTACATGGTTTCTGAGGTCACAGGTAGCAATAATTCTGTATCATAACTATAGTCTCTCATTTTCAGTATCCTCTACATAACAATGGGTATTAATTTTATAAAGAATGCTATGGGAAATTGTGACTTTCTGCCTCGAGTGAGTTTGATTGATATTTCAAACTTTTCGCATCTGCTGAAGCCAAAAGATATAATGCAGAAGCAATGATACTTCAGAAACCTGCAATAAAGCAAAAGGACACGAGGCCTGGATTTTCTGCTCACTGAACTAGGAAGGGAGAGGAAATTGCAGAGTTTGCCCTTTGATCGTGCCTAATAAAAAAGGTTTCATAAAGAAGGGCATTCTGAATGTGGACGTTAATGCTAGTTACCTTGATGTTCTTCTGAAAGCATCGCATGTCTTGAGAGGGGAGAGGACGAAGAACAAAATGTTTGAGTCTCTGAGTGCTGGTTCGAAAGTCTTGAGTGTTTATGCTGCACAGCAAATATGATTCTCCCAAGTCACGTTTTCTTTTTGGCCGAGAGCTCCAAGATGCTTTGTCTTCATTTCTGATTTGAACACTTAACGCTCTGCAGGGCTCTTTCTTCTGAACAGTGCTCTGATGGTGGAGTGAACCCTAGACTTGGGTTGCTAAGATGACCCCAGTTTACCCTACACCCATGTGCTTATCTACAGAAGCCATTTTCTACTTGATACCACGGTAACCATCCTATGCCTAACTTACAATGTAGTTATTAAAAATAAATACCTGCCAAGTTATTTATATAACTGCTGAGCCCCGGTAGCATAGTGGTTGTGCACAGGATTGCGGCCCACTGGGATGGAGGTTCAATTCCAGCTCCACAGGAGCAAAAGCTGGGCCTCCTACTCCCACCACCAGAGGGCAGTGATGCCCCCCAAAATATAAATAAATAAATAACTGCCAAGAAGCGAGTTCTGATTCAGAACTGAACTGCCCCTCCAGGTCTGGGTCTCAGAGTTTGTAAATCATGACAGAAGCACATAGCCTCCTTTTTTTCCTCCTAGACCCACTGTGGGTTCAAAGTGATGAGCTGGTGATTAGCAGCCCCATGTGTGATCCAGGACACCACCAGGGCTCCTGGCAAAATTGGCATGTTGTTAGGTGCGATTGAATCCATTCAAATCCATTGCAATCCTGGTACACCAGAGTGAAATGCTGCCCAGTCCTGCGCTGTCCTCACAATCGGCCAGTCCATTGTCGCAGCCACTGTTTCAGGCTATCTCCTTAAGGGTCTATCTGCCTCTTTTTGCTCCCCCTCTATGTGAGCAAGCATGGCGTCCTTCCTCGGGGACTCGTCTCTCCTAACATGTCCACAAAACGTCAGGTGAAGCCTTGGCAAGCTTGTCTCTAGGAAGCACTCTGGCCGTACTTCTTGAAAGACAGGTCAGCTTCTCCTTTTAGCCTTCCATGGTATCGTCCAAATGCTTCACCAGCACCACAATTCAAATGCACTGCTGCTGCTTTGGTCTTATTTAACGTCTCACATTCACAGGCACATGAGGCAGTTGGAAATGCCCTGGGTTGGGTCCGGTGCGCCCCAGTCTTCACAGCAACATCCTTGATTTGCAAGCAGGTCTCGTGCAGTAGATTTATCTGACGCAAGGCATCGTCGGATCGCTGGATGGCTGCTCCCATGACCATTGACTGTGGATCCAAGCAAGACAAGGTTGACATGAGAAGGTGAAAGTAAGAAAATGTATTTATAAGACCTCAATACAACTTTCTTGAAATCTAGAACATTCTGCAGTTTGAGGCTAATTAAATCCCTAGACCTCTTGTAGAGTTGCTTGCACTAGCCCTTCCTGTCACTGTTATCGATCCAAACATTCTCACTGCCATCAAGTTGATTCCAATTCCTCATGATGCAATAGGACAGGGTCCCCCTCGCTTTTCAGGTAACTCGACGGGTGTACAAACCCTCCTGTGGATCAGCTGGTGTTTTTGAGCTGCCCGCCTTGAGGCTGGCAGCCCACCCCATAACCACTGCACGGCGAGGTCACCTGGTTATGGAACTGCCGTCAAGCTGATGTTTGAGCCATAGCAACCCATGAGATCGCACCAGGGAGGTTTACATCAAAAACTTTTTGATTCACAGCCAGCTTGCGACTCCAGGGCTCCTAGATGATCTCCATATAGATTTGCCCATTGGTTGAAATATGGCACAGAACAATATTCTTCAGAAACAAACTATTGGGTGAACGCATCTCAGCAGTCTCCAATGGGTCCTGCCCCTCCCTGTGATTTGGGGTCGGTGTCCCCTTGCACCGCCCTTAGCTTGATCTCTTCCTAAGACCCAGAGATGACCCCTGATCTGACCGTGATCCCACAGATCAGGGCTGTCTGCAGGAGTTTTCCCTCTCATGTCCTGATTGTTTCAGAAGTTCCAAACTCAAGAGAGAATGCTGGAAGCCTCTGCTCATCTTCTGCCTCCTGGTACTCCTCTCTTCCTCCTCTTCCCCTTTACAGCAGTCCGAAGGACATTAAGGAGCCCTGTTGGTGGATTTTGCATTGGACTGCTAACAACAAGGCCAACAATTCTAAATCACCAACTCCTCCATGGGAGAAAAAATGAGTCTTTCTACTCCCTTAAAGTCTTAGTCCTGGAATCCTACAGGGGTAATTCTATCTTGTCCTATAGAATCAACTCAATGACAGGGAGTTTTGCTTGTAAGGATTCTCAGGACCCCTAATGGTGCAATGGTTAAGCACTTGACGAGCTAAGCAGTAGTCTATTTTACATACACACCATATTTTATTTTCCATTCATCTGTTGAAAGGCAGGCATTCAGGTGGTTTTCACCTTTGGGCTATCGTGATTAGGGCTGCCAGTGCCCTGAGCGAAACAAGAAACCAAAAATATCTTCTAAAGTTACCTTAAAATACTACTTTAGCCTTGCTGCTAAAGAATGTCTGCCTTAAGTACCATGCTTTTTTGAGATCCACTTGTATGAGATCAAAGTTACAACCACTCTTAAGAGTGAGAAGTACCTCATGGGGTTGTGGGTTTTTTCGACTGGGGAGGAACATCTCAAAAGGAAACTGGGATAGTTGCACAAGTGAAAAAATGAAATCAGTGTCACTGAATTACACAGAGAAACTTTTATATTGGTATATATTTTATTGTGTTATATTCTCAACAAGAAAAAAAATGAAGAATATGGTTACTAGCATAAACATTCAAATCCTTTGGTCTAGAAAACAGGATTGATTGCGGAGTTTATCTAAGGTCTTTGATTTCCTTTAGGGTGTTGTTGTTATTGTTAGCAGTTAGCCCCAACTCATGGGCACCTTATGCACAATGGCATGAAACACTTTATCCTGAGCCATCCCCATAATCATGTGGGGATCCATAAAATTTTCACTGGCTACTATGGTAGCTATGTAATTGTTCGTCAATTTGAGGATGAAGAGGGAAGGGGTGGAGTCTACTCTGTTAATCGAGTCCTAGTCAATGAGGCTTCTCTGTGGCCATGGCCTTCCCCTAAGGATTTGGGGGGATTCCAGTGTTTTCTTTCTTGGAGATGGAGATACTTTTCTCTCTCTGATCACTACCTTGAAGATGCTCTACTGACAAGACACATGGACTTCCCCTAATGCCAGCCTGGAAGCTGGAGAAGCCATGTGGAGACTCTTGCCAGTGCTGAGATGCTTAGAGCGCTACTGGATCCAAACACTTTCTATCCACTGGCCTCTGATTGTCCTGCATGTAGTATCATTGCATGTGTTTAGTAAGTCTGAAGAGAATTTTATATATTTGTATCAGATGTATGGACTAATATTGGACTCATTGGCTTGGATGGGACTGGGTTGTGATGTTTTCTCAATGTATAATTGCCCTTCATATAAAACTCTCTCTTATACATAAATGAGGTTCTATGGATTTGTTTCTCTAGTCTACCCAGACTAACACTGCTAATATTCATAAGTAGATGGGCAAGCTTTTCTTTCTTGTCCATTTTAGTTGGGAAGCTCCATTGAAACATGTTGAGCTTCATAGCAATGAGCATGCTTCTCCTGGCTTGTGGGTTGTGCCTTGTGCAGGATGTGCATTAGGTGGAATCAAATCCAGGTCTTAATGGGAGAAATGAGAAACCCTATGTCTGAGTCACCAATGCCCTGTCCCTAGGAAGTGCCCTGTGACCACTTGGTGTTGAGTTGATTTGGACTTGTGTCATCCTCATGTGTTCCAGAGTAGAATTGATCTCCCTTCGGTTTTCAGAGCTGTGCCCCTTGAGCATCAGATCTACAGGCCTGTCTTCCCAAGGGCCTCTGAGTGGGTTTGAACAGCCATCCTCTAAGCTATTAATCCAGGATTAGTTACTCATGCCATCTAGGGACTCCTTAGGAATCTGAGATTTTTCCTGACAGGGAGAATAAGCAAACAAGACAACCCCAAAATGTATTGCCATCTAGTTGAACCCAACTCATGGTGATGATAAAGGACAGAGTGGAACTGTTCTACAGGGTTTCCAAGGTTATCAAGTGTAAGGAAGCACATTGCCAGGTTTTTCTTTGAGGACCATCTATTGGGTTCGAATTACTGACTTTTCTGTTAACAGTCAAGTGGATTACAAGCATGCCACCAAGGAGCCTTTCATCGACAATGGCAATTTCTCTAGTGATTGCCCTTGAGCACCCTAGAACTACTTGGCATAGCACAGTTTGAGTCTCCAAGGAATTCCTGTCCCAACCCCACCACAGCTGACCCTTCCTCTCCAGCTCTTTCTTACTAGCTTCTGGGGTTGTGATTTCAGGATATAATGTGTTCCAGGAGGCAGAGAACAAGTCTGGGAAAGATGTTGTTTCGCTGGTTCTGTGTGGAAAAGGGTCAGAGTGCAATGATTGCGGTGTCAAGGTTAGGGGAAACAGTGGAAGGGAGACAAACAGGAAGGAAGGGATCATTTTTTTTAACTGAACCTGAGTTGAACCTTTAAGCACTTCAATTCAGGGACAATGCTGATGTTAAAGCTGTTTCTTATTTTATAAAAGCTGGGCTGCCTCATGTAAGTAGACTCCTTGCCTTTAGCCAGCCACCAAGCTGGGTCGTGTCCTTTGACTTGATTGTTCTGTATAAAATTAGTGTAGGTAAATTATTCCTAACTCCTTTCTTTCTCTAATAAGATAGGATGCCAATATAATACCATGGATCTAAACACAGAAGAGCTACAGAAATTAATTAGAAATGCCTTTTGCTGAGCCCTGGTGGCACAGAGGTTGTGTGCCGGGCTGTGACCCACAGGGTTGATGGTTCAAATCCAGCAGCAGCTTTCCAGAAACAAGGCTGGGCTTCCTCCTTCCACCAGGGCAGTGATGCGAAAGAAAAAAAAAAGAAATGCCTTTGTTTTGATTTATAGTCTTACGCTGTCAAATTCTATACTGTGTCCTAAGATCCTCTCCAAAATTTCTTTTCTGTACCCTCTTTGGACTAACATATGTCATGAGAATTTTTTTTAATTGAGATTCAAATAATTGCTATTACAGTGAATCTTACAGCTCCTCCGATACAAAATATAAAAACAAACAGCTGTATCTTTATCATTATAATGTATGATCTGATAAATGTAGTAAGACTCTAGAAGGGTGATTTTTTTGCATGCAGAATTTAATTGAATTATACAGTGTAATGTTTCCATTAATTTAAATTGACAACTGCTGCATGTTTGCCATCTTTGTTTGGGGAGCAACAAAGTCACTACATTTTATTTGTAGTGACTCAAATTTAACTAGCACTTATTTGAGCATATTCTGCCTGTTTCTCACTCTAGTAGACACTGTCACATGCATTATTAGAATCTCACAGCATCCTTGTAATTAGGGCTTGCCTATAGTCTGTTCTAAAAGAGCAAATCGATGCTCAGGAAGCTTATCTCCTTCACCCAGGATGCCCAAGCTCTAGTAAATGACCACGTTGGATTTTGAAGTCATGTATATAGTTCTAACATTACATGCACTTTATAGTTAAAATGTTCCTTTAAGCAGAAGCAGAATGCTTGAGATAGTGTTACAAAGATGGAATGTGACCATTATTTGACAAATGTTTACAAAGTACTTAATCTATTTATGAAGTACTTCTAAATGTTGTAGCGAAGCATCAAATATCAAAGCTCTTGCCTTCAGGATGCTTACATATTAGTAGACTGGTCAGGATTTCATCAATGGAAAAGTATAATAACCTTGGGGTGGCCTTGGAAGGGATTTTCTCATTAGAATCCTTAAAAAATTACTTGAGCTCATTATGGCATATAATATCTCTTTGGAACAATCAGAATCATTATTTAGGCTATGTGAAGCAGCCATTTTGCTCAGAAACAACACAGCCCCCATGGGAGAAGCACATCAGCCTGTGTGATCATGAGGGGTTGAAGGGATTAGGTATCAGGCATCAAAAAATAAAAATCATATCATCGTGAATGGAAGGGAGTGCAGATTGAGGACCCAAGACCCATCTGTATGCAACTGGACATCTCCTTACAGAAGGGTCGCAGGGAGGAGATGAGTCAGTCAGGGTACAGTGTAGCAATGATGAAATGTTCATCTTTCCTCTGGTTCTTAAATGCTTCCTCCTACCACTATCATGATCCCAATTCTACCTTACAAATCCAGCTAGACCACAAGATGTACACTGGTACAGAGAAGAACTGGAAGCACAGGAAATCCAGGACAGATGATCCCTTCAGGACCAGAGGTGAGAGTGGAAATACTGGGAGAGTGGAGGGAATGTAGGGTCGAAAAGGGGAACTGATTACAAGGCTCTACATATAACCTCCTCGCTGGGGTTCAGACACAGAGAAGTAGGTGAAGGGAGACATTGGACAGTGTAAGATATGACAAAATAATAATAATTTATAAATTATCACTTGTCTGTGAGGGAGGGGAGAGCAGGGAGGGAGGGGAAAATAAAGAGCTGATACCAAGTGCCCACGTAGAAAGCAAAAGTTTTGACAATGGTGATGGCAACAAATGTACAAACATGCTTGACACAATGGATGGGTGTATGGATTATCATAAGAATCGTACAAGCCCCTAATCAAATGATTTTTTAAAAAAGGAAAAAGCATTCTGCTAGGAACTATTGGTTTCATGACTTAGCTCTCGTACTCATTTGACTTGGTAATATCAAATTGAAGATTAAGATCCAGGTTCCCCCATCCAACCATCCATCCATCCATCCATCCATCCATATTCCATCTACTTTTTCTGACAATTACTGTTTTAGGCAGGAGAGATTGTCAAAGATATCAGGGTGTCCTTGGGAAACTGTTACCCATATGGAAGACTAGTTTCACCTTTAGGAATAAAATGTATTTAAGACAAAAGAGGTGAGCAGTTTTGTGAATGAAAATAAAGATCAAAGTCACCAAGACCTGGTTGGAGACTTGCAACTCCATCCAGACCCGAGAGCATGGAGGTGTATTTTGTGTGAGAAAAGAGAGAGTCATTCTAAGTAAATGACATGTGGGGAGGCTAAGGTGCTATTACAGCACACAGAACTGACATCACCCAAGCTAGGATGTAAATCCCACACTGAGAAATACTGGCAAATACTTCCAATTCAACATGTTAATTTAATGCCATTAGGGAAAATAGTAATTAAGCTTCGTTTCATTTTAAACTTGGATAGAGTAAATGTCTCCAAGTCTCAGCTCTGAAAGAAAAGGATTAAATTGGACCAGCTAAACATTGCACTGGAAATCAAAGGGGCTTCATAAGTGTCTTGATGCATATGTCAAACATAAGAAGATAGTCATCTCCTAAATTATCACTAATATAGGAAATACCTATTTTTATTTTTAAAATGCTTTGTTTCTTATTGATAAACTGTTCAGCAAACCTGATATGCACAATTACCAGGGAGCTGCCTAAAAGCATATTCCTTGCTCTCACAGCCAGATGTTTTGATTCAGATGTCTTGAGTGGGACAACAAAATCTGTATTCTTAAGAGGCTCCACATGAATGCAGGTAATCACCTGGTTCAGAAGTCATTGTACTAGAGGAATCAGCATTCCACAGGTCAGCTAGCTCCTCACTTCTAGTTACTGAAGCCTTAAATGATAAAATGAGTTCAATTGTAACTGTCTTAGCACATACTAACGGCCAGAAAAGAAAATGTCCTGTTTTGGTACTTCCAAAATTGGCGTATTTTGATTTTGTAATAAGCAAACTTCAAAATGTCATTTGAGATGACTTAGACTTCTTTTCCTTTAGTTAGTCTAAAATGTCTAAATTATTTTTGAGAGGAAGGATATTGACACAAGAAGAGTGATAGTTGCTAAAGCCTGTGCTTTGTACATTATTTAATAAGTGTTTGGCATTACTGTGAATAAACAAGATGGGGAGCAGTATAAAAAAAGTGTAAGGACCATTTTAAAACTCAAGTTAGAGATTTATTGTCACTTTTTTTGGCAAAGTTGCTACCACATAGTTACCATGTCCAAGGTGCACCTTGATGATGATCTCAGAGACCTGCTAGGAGCAGACATGTAATATAGTCGGTGGGTATGGAGGAGGAAGGATGTGTGGAAGTGCCAAGTGTCTTGGGATCTAGATTCCCATGGCCCTGATCCTGTCTAGTACTTTAAGCCTGATTGCTTCTGCTCTAGTCCTAAGGATTATATTTGAATCCACATTGACCTAGGCAGGGTAGTATAGACAGCAGAGCCTGAGGCAAAGGCATATATGAGGCTTATATTAGGAATAGAGACATTTGAAGTCTTAAGAACAAATTTGGGATAAAGATCATTTAACTTTGCTTAGTGTCGCAAAAGACCTTATAGTTCAGCCTAGGAACCACTCCTGATTTTTAAATTAAAGTGATTCAGACAAAAGATGTCTTCACTCCTCCATGTTTCCTTTAACATAGTCTAGACTGCTGTTCTCAGCCTGTGGGTCGAGAGACCCCTTTGGAGATCAAGCAATGCTTTCACAGGGGTTGCCGAATTCATAACAGTAGCAAAATGACAGTTATGAAGTAGCAATGAGAATAATTTTATGGTTGGGGGATCACTGAGAAATTGTATGGAGCGTCTCGGCATGAGGAAGGTTGAGAACCACTGGTCTAGACCCGTCATCTGATTCACATAAGTTTCTGAAATCCATGTTTGGTTTTCCTGAGTTCATGCTGTATTGTTGCCCAGACATGTTTGTTGTTCAACTTTCCGGACTCTTCCTGGACCCCTCAACTCCATGCTTGATCCTGCTTTTGAATCTGGCCTTGGACTTGAATCCGTAGCCATGATATGCATTCGTGCTGTGGACAATGTCGGAGTCCTTTGTTCTGAGCTAAGAGATACTTGTTCTAGAGAAGGCCAATCAAAGACAGCAAACCCAAGAGTGGAAAATGCTCACTGTCAATAGATGTCGTGGAACCAGCTCCAGTTCATAGTCATGTTGTGTGTAACAGAGTGAGATGTGGCCCTCTCCTGCACATTTCTCACAGTTGTCACCATCTCTCACCCTCTTGTCCTAGATGCTATGTCAGTCTGATTAGTTGAGAGTCTCCCTACTTTTTTTATGCTTACCTTCTTCCTTAGCAAGTCCTATCCAGAGCTTAGTCTCTTCTGATGATGTGTGAAAAATAAGAAAGATGAAGATCTCACTATCCCCCTTTCCACAGAGCCATTTAAATATATTTCCTCCAAGATCATTTTGTGTCTTCTTCTAGAGCAGTGGTCCTCAACCTTGCTAATGCAGCAGCCCTTTAATACAGTTCCTCACTGAGTCTTGGTGGTGCAGTGGTTTGTGTGGGACTGCGGCCCACAGGATTAACGGTTCAAATCCAGCAGCAGCTCTCCTGGAGCAAGGCTGGACTTCCTACTCCCACCAGGACAGTGATGAGAGGGGAAAATACAGTTCCTCATGCTGTGGGGATCCCCCAACCATAAAATGATCTTCAATGCTATTTCATAACTATAGTTTTATTACAGGTATGAATCAGACAACACCTGTGAAAGGGTTGTTTGACACTCAAAGGGGTGGTGTGACCCGTGGGTTGAGAACTGCTGTTCTAGAGATTCATGCTATATCCAAGGCCCTTCACCAATACCACCACTTAGCACAGAGGTTTTCCGCTCTCCTTTGTTATTGCCCAGCCTTCACATACATCTGAGGCAGTTGAAAATAGCATGGTTTGAATCAGATGCACCGTAGTGCTCAGAAAGATATCCTTGCTTTTTACACTTAGAGGAAGCCTTTTGCAAAATATTTGCACAGTGCAATATACATCACCTAATTTCTTGAATGATGTTTCCATGGACATTGATTATGAATTTAAGTAAAATGGAATCCTTAATAGTGTTCATATTGTCTCTTTGCCTTGATGTTGCTCATTGGTTCAGTTGTGAGGTTGTTTTTTTTCCTTCTTGATTTTGAAGCATAATCTGTTTTGAAAAGCCCTCTCCTCAAAACAAGGCTTTTCTTTTGACTAATTTGTGCCAACAGAAAGTGGCCAGAATATATTCCAGTATATTCCAGTTGGGGGACTTAAGAGACTTAAGAGCATTTACTTCCGCTCCTTTTCTGCTCCCAGCCTCCATGTAAGACAATTCAGCTTATTCACATGTAAAGGTTGGACACATAGAGGTCATGTGGAATGAAAAGCTACATGAAGAAGTGGGTCCCCATGTGACAGCTGTAACAAGCCCCACTTGTGTTTGTTTTTGAACTGTCAACTGAGACCAGCTGCCAAACACACCTGGAAGAGTGGGCACAGCCAATGTCACATAAAGTCTTGCTTGAATCAATGACTAGCATATTCATGAATAATAGCGTGGTTAGGGTTTTAAGTTGCTGAGTGTGGGGTATTTCATTTTTATCTAGCAATAGAGACTTGTAACCACCTCACATTCATTTCTGAACAAATTAACCCTGTTAGAAACACATGGAGTCAAAGTAGGGCTGTCTGACTCCAAAGGAAATGCAGGGATCATTATAGGAAGAATCATGCAGATAGAAACCTTAGCGTTCTACTTCCCCATCCACTTGGATTATAAAATCTTATGTCTATGTTTCTGTTTCTATTGCCTCTATGGAGCCTCAGAAGAATAAGGCCATATTATCTTCATGTTTGCATTTTTCTAGGAGTGTCCTAAAGAGCCCTGGTGGTGTAGAAGGTTACGTGTTAGGCTGCTAACCAAAAAGTCAGCAGTTCAAATCCACCAGCTGCTTTGCAGGAGAAATACATGGTTTTCAATGCTCATAAACAGGTACGGTCTCGGAAACTCATATAGGCAGTCCTATGCTTCTGTGTACGGTCACTGTAGGTCAGCATCGAGCCATTGGGAGGGAGAAGTGTGTCACAGTAAGAAAATGACCACTGATAATCCATAAGGGTTTTTTAAGGGCTCATCATCAGGACATTTTCATGTGTGTGCTCTACAGTCCTGAAAAATCAGACCTTACGAGTGTGTACAAGATGATTTCACACTCAGCATCCAGAATTGAAATGCTGCAGCAAATTTTGATTTCTGATTTCACTTCAAATATCCCCACTAATGTGGACCTTAGAAGCTTATATAAAGGTAAAAAGGCATAGGAGAAAGAGAAAAAGGCTCATAGCTTGGGATCCAAGAAACGTAAATAACTTAGCATGTATGTTTTCATAGTTATGGTTCATCCTAGTTATCACTAGTTGTGAGAAAGATTTTATACTTCCAGAAACTGATTTTTTTCATGGAGAAAAAAAGTATATTTATAAGTTATTAAAACAACTGTGAAATAAAAAGCTTTTCATCTTCAGAGTGGAATAATTAGCTGACAGCCTTCTTCATTTGCACAAAGATATTTTTATGGGTTTTGTTGTTGTTGTTGTTGTTGTTTTACACTGAACCTGGCATAAAGGGAAATCCCTTAACAGAAACTATTAAAAATTCCAAATTTATTTACAGAATTCATCTACTGCCACATTTAAATATTCCCAGCAAAACAAATCTGTTTTTTTTATATAATCTTCTGGATACAATCTGAACTTTTTAGGAGCCATTTATTACTCTAACCACTGTTCACTATTTGTAGCAAGGAAGCTATTTTTTCTGCTTCTGGTCATGGACAAAATGGGTTTAATGCCTTTTGAATATACGCATATGAATAAGAACTGCCAGGCCTTTCAAGAAGTCAATGGACCAGTGTATAGAGTGAGAAAAGCTCATTATAACAGCCAGCACCTTTGAGTGATTTTTATTTCAAAGTATTGACTAGCTCAAAGAACTGTATTTTCACATAAGTAAATCAAGCCTTGTTGTTGTTTATTTCTTCCACCACCAACAACTGATCCTAATAAGTTATTATCTCCAATACTTGGAATATTTTACTTTCTTTGATGTTCTTTTAAGGCCTTCAGACCTTTGGGAGGGAAATAGGCACATACTACTTGTTGGCTGAATGAATACACGGAGATGCCTTTGGAATTGAGAAGAAACGTAAAATCTAGTCAAGATGAGACAGGAGCTACATGGCTGTAGCTATTGGGGAATACACAACTGTCTTCACAATCTTGAATATGAAAGAAAAGCAAGAAGTCAGAATTGATTAATATTGAAGCAGGGTTTCTCAACCTCACATCATATTTTGTAATGTATAATTATCCATTAAGGGGAGTTGTTCTGAAGTGGTAAAATGTTTAACAGTATACCCAGCCTCTAACCACTGTGTAAAAATGCCCTGTGTTAGTCTGGGTAGACTAGAGAAACAAAATTCATTAACACATATTTATATAAGGGAGAGGTTTATACAAAAGAGCAGTTGAACATTGAGAAAAGAATTCCAACCAAGTTCAGTCCAAAGTCACAAGTCCTATATTAGCCCATATGTCTGATATCAATCTATAAGTCCTCTTCAGACTCACAAAACACATGCAATGATGTCAAATGTAGAACAACCACAAGCCAGTGGGTAGAAAGTCCTTGGATACAGACCTGTTGTAAGCATCTCAGTGCTGGCAGGAGTCTCCACGTGGCTTCTCTAGGTCCAGGTTTCTGGCTGCATCAGGGTAGGTTAGTGTGACTTCTCCTCAGGGATGTCTCATAGGAGATCAGCCTTGTCAGTCAAGTTCTTGAAGGGTGTGAGAAAGTGTCTCCTACTTTCAAGAAGGAAGTACCAGAATTCTCAGAGGAGAGGCCATGCCCACACAGAGGTCTCATTGACTCTCTCCAGATTGACAGTCTAGACTCCCACCCCTTTGCTCTTAATCCTCAAGTGGACAGCAGATTAGGTGACTGCCACACACCCTATCTGCACACAAAAAATGTGTCAATATTGACAAATATCTGCTTACACTGGTTCAAAACCACTGGACTGAAATGTTTTATAGATACCCATGTATGATTTCCAACTCTTTCACATGAAACACTGTAATTGGGACATCTGTGAAAAATAGAATCATTTGTCCTCTAAGACTAGGATACAGGAGAAAGTAACAAGTTCAATGGGCACAAACTGTTCTGTCTGATCATAAATTTAGATGTGTCAGAAATAAGATTTTATCTTTTGGGAATTAAGCAAAATTTCTTTCCAGATCTCCCTTCCAGAAATGTTCTGTTAAAATAGTGTTGAGGTCTTAAAAGGTTGAAAGTAAATAAGCGACCATCTAGCTCAGAAGCAACAAAGCCCACATGGAAGAAGCACACCAGCCTGGGTAAACACGAGTGTCAAAGGGATTAGGCATAAGGCATCAAAGAACTTAAAATTATATCATTATAAATGAGGAGGAGCACAGATTGGGGAACCCAAGCCCATCAATAGGTGAAGCAACACCCCCTTACAGAGGAGTCTCAGGGAGGTGACGAGCCAGTCAAGGTACAGTGTACAAATAATGAAATATGCAACTTTCCTCTAGCTCTCAAATGCTTCCTTCCACCCACTATCATGATCCCAAGTCTGCCTTACAAATCCAGCTAGACTAGGGGATGTACACTGGAGTTGGAAACTTGGGGAATTCAGGATAGATGATCTCTTCAGGACCAGTGGTGGGAGTGGTAATACCAGGAGGGTGGAGAGAGGATGGAGTAGAAATGGGAAACCAATTGCAGGGAATCTATATATAATCTCCTCTTTGGGGTATGGACAACAGGGAAGTGCATGAAGGAACACATCAGACAGGGTGTGATATGAAAAAGTAATAACAATTTGTAAATTATTAAGCGTTCATGGGGGAGGGAGAGTGGCGAGAGGGGAAATATGGGGAGCTGGTATTGGGGGTCAAAGTGAAGGGAGGATATTCCAAGAGTGATGATGGCAACAAGTGTGCAAATGTGGTGTGCATACAATTAACATGTGTATTGATCGTGATGGGAGTTGTATGAGCCCCCAGTAAAATGATTTATAAAAAAAAAAGGAGGGATAAAGAGGAGCTTATACCAAGGGCTCAAGTAGAAAATACCTTGGAAATGAAGAGAGCAGCATGTGTACAAATATGCTTGATACAAATGATGTGTGGGTTGTTCTAAGAGCTTTAAGAGCCCCCAAAAAAATCATTGGGAAAAAAAATTTTAATGTCAGAAATCCAATTATGGTCCATGTAGTATTTCTTATCCCCAAGGTATACCTATCTTTCAAGTACTTATGACTTATGTTGGGCTAAGTTCTCCTGATAAATAGAATCAGTGATTCAAATAGACATACATGATATAGATAAAGAAAATTACTTTTACCAATGTAGAAGGGGGTAGGTGCCATCTGGTTCTAATCCATAAATCAGACATTAAACTAGTGGCTTCTCCTTACGTGAATAGTTGTGAGGTCTGACAAACCAGGAAACAGGAAGATGAGCTAAGAAGCAAGGAGCTCAGACTGGTAGATGTATACAGAAGTAGGTGAATTCAAGGTCAGCTGGTCTGGTTTGTGGCGTCAGAGTCCAGTGACTCCAATAATGGCAGGTCAGGTTACAGGCTACTGAGGAATTCCAGGGTTGGCAGACAATATGTCAGACCATTGGTTCAGGTCCAAAAAAACAAAAGTTGATGAGACAGATGCAGGGCCCAGACCTGTGAGAAGCAACCAGTCTCCCCACTGCATCTACTCAGACAGGAAGCAGGCTCCACCCTCAAAGAAATCTCATCAGGTGTTGAATTCCATTGTATTCTTATAACCAATTGACTACTTATAGCAATTACCATTATAGAGTTGGTTATACTGTTGGGTAACATAATGGGGTGTTACTAGACCTTGCCTACCAAACCACTGAGAATCTTGACCGAGCCAAGTTGACAAAAACTATTCCAGGGCCCCCAAATCAAAACTAAGGATGTAGTACCATCTGCCTAATTTGAATCCTGAGATGTCTATAATTACAGCTCAGCCATAGGAACACACTTTTATTAGGTGTTCCTAATACAATTCCTAATTTGGTTCCACGCCTAGTGATCCAGTATTACAATAGAACACAAACTGACCAGCCCTGTGCCTTCTACACAGCAATGGTTACATCTAAGCCCATACTAGCAACCACTGAGGTTCACACTGTTCACTGCTAACTCATTTTCTCCCCTAGTAAGTACCTTGAGATTCAGCTACCCTCTCTCTCTGACTCATGGACACAAGGAGGTCACTTTAATGCTCCCACACCATTTTGAGAAATCCCTAAATCAATGAGGTGATTTAAACAAGAGGGAAGTTGAAGTAAAGGTGACTTTATCTAAGATACTGTAGTCAGAAGCTAGTCATCTTGTTGGAACCTTTTGGTCAAAGATGACCTGGTATTAAATACTTTAAGTTTTATTTATTTTGTATGGCAGGTGGTATCAACAGTGGGTTGTGCGTTGTTTGCACTGTGTGTCATCAAACACTTTACAGGAAGTGTTTCAGTAAGTTATTTCTTTCCCCTTGAATCATGCCTCATTTAGTTATCAGCAGATTGTTTAATCAACTTCTCTCGACCTTCTTAAAGTTTATGTCTTAAATTAACAGACTTCATACTCTGTGCCATGCCTGCACCTCTTGGTAGAATTCACAAGTAAGTTTATCTTGATGAAAGCTCAGTATTTACTATGGAGTATGGAGTCCTGGTGGTGCCTTTGGGTTTCTAATAAGAAAATCAATAGTTCAAGCCCCTCAGCCTTTCCACAGAAGAAAGATGAGGCAGACTGTAAAGATTTATGACCCTGAAACCCTATGAATCTGATCTCCTCTGACTTAAGGGGTCACTGTGGGTCAGAATTGTTTGACAGCAATAAGTTTGGTTTAGGAGTTTGAGCCATATCCTCATATTTTGTATACATCATCTTATCAGATCCCTGGAAACTCTGGATTCCAAGAGAGGACACACTGTGAGCAAAGATGCTAAAAGGCCAAGCCACAGGCTGCAATACTTCTTCTGACCTACCACGGAAACTCATGTAGCATCACTATTACTACACATCTTTGCTTACTAGTGAGCCACAAAAAGGAGCCCCTATGTTCAGGATCAAAAAGCAGGTTCTGCTCTTGATAGCGGGGTAAGGTGGGAGATGAGGTCACACTGCAGCAAAGCGCGTGGGTTGGGCAAGATTGCTGCAGTCAAGTTTAAAAAATGAGCCAGTTAACTCTTGTCATGTCCCAGTCAATTTTTCTTCCCCATTCAGGACCTAAGCCCCCAAATTTCTAAAATGAGAGTTGAACCCAATTATGACTAATTTCTCTTCTGTCTCCCAGTAGAAAGTTCTGCCTGTTTTCACAGACCCCACATAACCCAGTTCGTGTCTTCGCAAAGTTTAAACAAGTCATTCATCATGTAAAAGAAAAAAGACGAGATGATAAAAGGGAAGAAAAACCCTGTCATTTTAATGTATCTGCCATGAACATTAATTCAGATATAAAATTTTAAATGGTTCTAAAGGTCAGGGTTCCCTCTGGAGCACTGGATTACTGGAGTATTTTTCCCCTCTCTATATAAAGCTCTAAGAAAGCAGTGTACCTATAACTATCTTGACTTCAGTTACTTGATTGAACAAATACCTCTGTGTCCCAAGACAGTATCTGAATGACAGGAGATAAGGTAGAAACAGGAAGACAGCTTGTGAATATTGTGTCAAATGGAACCCATTTTTTAAGGTAGAATAAAAGGCACTTTTAATAGTTACTTCTAAACTTAGTGCCTAAGAACTAGGGCCACTCAGCTCTTCTTAAGATAGAAGATCACAAAAAAATAGCATCAACCTTTAGCACGTAGGGAGACCGAGAACTTTAGATGGTCTGTTTTTCAATGTTTAATTAGTTGGATGTCATAATTACTACAAGCACAGCTGTGTCACAATAAAACAAGCACAGTAGAACATGTGCAGTATAATCATTGCTCTTAGACTATAAACCATGCTAGTGCATGGATATGAAATTTATTTTAAGTATTTGAGGTTATTTTGGCTATTTTAACAACTTGCATTTAATTAGCTCCATGATTAGGTAATTAGATTCATTTCCCTCTTATTTTCTTTTGTTCTTAATGATAACATATTAAATTGCTGTCAAGTTTTCTTATATTTTTAAAGTCATATTCCACTATGTAACCTTTTTGCAAGGGAAAAGTTCAAAATAGGTAAAAATATAATGAATTGCCAGCTTCAATTATTAACTCAAGTGCTGTTCAGTCAGCCCCAGCGTGTAGCAGGAACCTTTGTAAACAAAACAACTTCCTGCCTTGTTCCACACCACCCTCATCGTCATCACTAACAGATCTGTCTTGAAGGAGGGACAGCCAGAGCGCTTGTGAAACTGAGACTGGCAAGATGCAAGACTTTTTCACACTCATTTTGGATATGTCATCAAGAAGGACTAGTTCATGGAAGTCATCGTGCTCCGCAGAGTAAAAAAGTCAGAAAAAAAAAAGAGGAAGACCCTCAATTAGATGGACTCATACAGTGGTGATAATAATGGTATGAAAAATGTAGATATAATTCTTTTTCCCTTTCTCATCTCTCACAAATAGAATTTCAGTTATGTTTATCCTAGGTTGGAATCAAATAGCACCAACAGGAAGAGAGACAAATGTATTCAGAAAGTCTATCTTTAAAAACTACCCAAATGTTTAACATCTTGGCAACGTCTCAAAAATCGGAATGACTGCAGGACGTCTTCTCCATCGTGCTTCTTACTTTGAATATTGTCACTGCATAAGAAGGAATTGTTAGAAGATATTTCATCCTATATCTTGGAAACCAGGCTATTTGAGCAAACTACATTCATTTAAAATTCTGTGATGATGTTATTTCCTAGGAGTTGGAAGAGCTATTGTATGTGAGTCAGAACACTGGGGAAACCTGAATTTGCATCTACATCTCAGTCACTTTGGCTAAATGCCTGTCCTTTCCAGGCTAATCTTTGTGAACAAGTAAAATTCTGTATTTCTTTCCCTCTCTGGAGTTCTGGCCTTTTGTAAGCCACGAATATGAGACCACTTCTTTTCTTTCATTCCCCCACCTCCCTACTATCCTAGCTTGAGTTTATACTATTGATCTACTTAAAAAAGGGAAACCTAAAGACTTTAAATTACACATGTCCACATGTATGATTGGCTTAAAACGATGGCCTCCTTAAGTTCAAAATGATGGCTTAAAATTAAATCATGAAGAGGAGGAAAACCAGAACATGTTCAAATATTGAACAAGTATTAAAATTAAATAGATTCTTTGGAGAAGTGACTCTTGGGAAATCACCTTTTTGTCATAGCCTTGAAACTCCAACATCACGCCTCATTAGAGCATTCCAGTAAAGCATCTATTGAGCTGCAAGAGGAAGAGATAATTTTTTGACTCAAATTATAGAAGATTCCATTGTTGTGGGTTTTTAACGCCCTAAAATGTAGAATCAAATTTAGAACTGTATTTGCACACAATAGAAATTCAAGAGTTAAGAGAAAGGCAAAAATGGGGGCCAGCATGGTGGTAAGAGACACCTAAAAAAAAAAAAGACAGAAGTATAGAATATAAGATGGTATGTAGCATCATGGAGGGAAATAAACCATCCAATTGGGGATTGGGGAGGGGTAGCAATTGGCATATTAAATCAAGTTTGTCTATGAGGGTGCGAGTGATGCCTAATTCCTGTTATCATTAATTTTTTTACATCATACATTTATAACCTTCTAAAAGTAATTCTTTGTATCTCAAGGTTCAGAAAGCTCTAATTTGCATTCTTGTATGATGTGCTGTGAATGTGAATATCAGAGCTTTTTATCTGTGCCTTTGAGAGAGAAGCATAGACAATAACCAAGCCTTGCAACTCCCTCAAAAGACAGACAGGTAGGCGTTCATTTCCATTCCCTTTTGCTGCAGAGGAGGGTGGAGAGGTGGCTGAGGCACTGCAGAATTATTCCCTTGTGTCTTAGCAAGAAACTCAGCCGTGTACCAAATGGTGTGGCAGGAGACTTTGGAAATCTGTTCAGGTTGGTCAGAATTTCAGTCAGCTCCAAGTTGTGTATCAGCTTCAAGTTGCAACATTGAAATCCAGGCATGAAGATGTGAGCGACACTCAGTCATTCTCGTTTCCGGGAAAGCTACTTCAGAGGATCTGTTGACTCTCAGCTCAACCCTTGGCCTGGAAGAGATGATCTTGTTCTTCATTTCTGTTTCTGGTGGTGACAGCAGATGAGTTAATATATTACTGAAGAGAAGTTGGGAGTTTTATCCCAGGCAAATCCTCTGAAAAAGAGGTCCACATTTACACTTAATAGTCATGATAAAGCACCCCATACATGGGACAATATGACAGTCTCTTTATTTTGAACAATATAATAGTCTTGTTTGGAGAAGAGAGATTAGACTAGTATGTCTTCATGTAATGCTGACCTTGAATACCTCTGGGGTCACATGAAAAGTGTTACTCCTTTTTAAGAAGCAAAAAAGAATTAATCATTGACTACAAAGCTTTTGAAGATCATTTTAAGATCAAGAGCCATAGGGCAAAGGCTTATAATAGTATATAGAATGAAGAAAGAAATCAAAAATTTAAGATTTTCTAAATGAGTCCTTGGAATTTGACTTACATTTTTCAGTGATAACATTTATATAGATTCAAAAATTCCCCAGTGGGATGATTTATACTATTTTCTAAGACATAATGATGACTCTAAAGTGAACCAGAGGTCAATATAAACAGTAGATATATGAATGGATTTGGGCCTGGCACTTAATTTTAGCCCCAAGTGAAGAATAATTTTATCTTGTGACATGTCCCTGCTTAATGCTTGCCCCCATGAAAAGATCACTGAAGATATAGGTACTGAAATAGCAGTGTGGTGAAAAAATCAGATGGTCCCTGTCCATCACAAAGAATGGTCTCTGGAGTATTAAAAACTTGCTTTAACCAAGCAGCCATCCAAGTGAGGTGTCAACTAGGTCCGCATGGAAAAAGCACACCATCCTGTGTGATCCAAGTAGTGCACGTAATAAAATTCAGATCCAGAGGATAGAGTGATATCAGAGCTTAAATTGTAAACTCCCAGTTTGCAGAAGGTCATGGATGACAGTGAAACCCTGATATCCATTTGGAAGATCCACACAGGGATTAAGTCTCCAGTGAACCCCTTCCAATCATCATTGAGGGTTGTGAATATCACTGTTATCAGACAGAGAGCATGCTAAAGTTGATTATGGCAGATGTAATTAAGTAAAAATCATTTGATTTAAATTTTGACCTGTTTTAAAATTGTTTCAGATTGCAAGATGTTCCGCTTTCCTTTGGATTGAAGTGTTTCTATGTTTTGTCAAGTCATTGTTGGTTTCTCTTATTTCCTAGTTGTGTTTTCCTTGATCCTCTCTATATGAAATCTATGAGAGATAGACCTATAGCGACAGTAACAGGATTGATCATTACCAAAGGACATGGTAGGAGAAGGTAGGAGGAAATGAGGAGCTAACACCAAAGAGTGTGACTAAAAGAAAAAGTGTCCTGAAGTTGATTGTGGTGATGATGGCACAAATCTTCTTAATATTAATGAATAAAGTGCCATGTAAGATGTGTGAAATAAGAACAAATAGAGAACATTAAAAGGTTGTGAATGGGTTTGACTGGTGAGGGAGTGGACAAAGAAGACTTCCAGTTTTATGGCTTATGTTAATGTTTTAGGCAACACAGGAGAAGATTGGATGCATTTCATGAAGTTTCTATTTTACATTGTGATATTGCAAGCACACAAAACTATATTTGCCATACATGAAAGTGAAAGAATAATAACAAAATATTTATTTAACCTTTATGTCACTTGAGTCAAAGAACTTAGTATATCAGCAGCTTTGACTTTCCTTCTCTGATCATTCCCTTCTTTACTTTCCCCAAAGGGAACCACTATCCTGAATTTTTATTCATCTTTCCCTTCTTTTTTTTTGTACACAAATCTCCACAGCATCTTTATTCATGAACAATAGTGTGCAATTGAATAGTATTCAACATCAAATAGAATGAACTATTGGCACATACAACAAAGATGATTCTCAAAATAATTATGATAGAGTTACCCAGATGCCCAAAGGGGCTATCCATAGTCAATTTCAATATAGTGCTAAAAAAATGCTAGCAAATGTTTATCAATTGAAAGATCGGTGGCTACCTAGGGTGGGGGCAAAGGGTCATGCAGTGATGAGCATAAAGAATTTCAATGGGGCACAAGGACATAGGGATGATACGGTTAAGTGTTTGGATTATGTGGATTACTATTACCAAATTATAAACTTTAAATATATGTGGTGGGTTATTTTTAAGGAAACCTACTTTCAAATGCTTGAAAAAGTAGCAGCTCCAGTGGAAGAGGAATGAGTAGCCGGTAGATTCTAATCACAGAAGTATGGTCCCCATAATGGTGATGATACTGATGGAAAAATGCATGGGAAGAGTTTCAATATTTGAAATTGTGGGAACTGTACTATCTAGGAGTACAATGTCCTTTTAAAACCTGGCATAGCTAAAGTAATAAGATATCCTCACTCTAAATTTAATCATTTGATTTCCAGCAATAAAAATGTCTGCGTAAGCCAGTCAAGAATTTTTTTTAGTGTTATCTCATTGGAAAAAGTAGAAGATGGACTTGTATATATTTGGCCACCTATGCCCTAGTCATTTAGAAGTCACAGCATACTGTCTATTCCTTCAAATAGATTAAGAATAAATTCCCTAAAGTCTCCACATGTAAGCAAAATACCTACTCCTCCACCCTCTCCCCCCTAACTTTAAACTAGACAGAAAAGCAGATGTTAATGGAATCTCAAACCAAGAAGTGATGGGTAGGACCTGGTCTAAAGATTATAAAACAGGATTCATATACTCAGATTATTGTAACCAGGATGGGGAAAGACAATGTAATAGTACACCTTGGGCATTTTGACTTGAAAATATTGTACAACTAGAAGATGTTTAATCCACTTAAATGTACATTCAGTCTTTCATTCTCATAAGCAAAAGTAAATAAAAAACTGAAGACCTGTATTGTTCCAGTTATGGCATCAAGTGCTAGAGAAACAAAGGCATTCATTGTCTCACAAGCCAATCACTCCCTCCTCTGACCAAATATGTATGCACTGGTCTCATAAAATAGATCTCACAAAATCGACTTCCTAATTTCATGCTTGAAATTACTGAGACATGAAGTATACCAAAATAACCAAGAGAATTATTTCTACATAATGTAAATGTACATTCCTACATTTACTTTTTATCAAGAATTGTATAAATAGTAGATTAGACATAAATATCCTCAGATAGTAGATTAACATCATACAGAGACTTTTGAGGGAGAATTCCAGAGGGCAGCACCAATCAATCCACCAATTGAGAGTAAAGTGCACACAGAAGTGCTACAAAGAGTAAGCCCTGGTGACTTACTGCCAAGAATGAAATAGAGGATAGTCTAAATTCTTGACAGAACTGTGTTTGTAACAATGCCTTTTTCCAAAGAAGCAAAACATAGCCAGCACCCTATAAGCTTTACTTGTGCCACCTTCCAGAGCTACTCTGATGGGTAACCAATAATCGGAATGCTGAGGCACAGTTTATTTCTTCCATCTGTTAACTTGATATAAGAGGAATTCAAAGCAAGTTGTCTCATGGTTATGGGTTTGAATTGTGCAAGGCCCACTTACAGACAGGCTTTTGTCTCTGTGGCTATTATGATCTCTGCAAGCTGAAGTGTTGTAAATATAAGCTTAAAGTAAAGATAATGGAATTTCCTTTGAAGGCTCCTTGTATATGTCCATCCTTGATCATCCTGCCATTGAGTCAGTTCCTACTGAGAGCAACCCTCTACAAGAGGGTAGAACTGCTCCTACTTTCTGAGATGACCCCTCTTCATGGGAGCACACAGCCTCTTCTTTCACCCTGAGAGTGGCTAGTGGTTTCCAACGGCTGACTCTGCAATGCGTAACGTGCATGACCTCTAAGACATTGAGAAGCGGTCTCGTTAAACTGTCTTCCAAACTGGCTGTATCGTTTTGCTTTTCCCTCAGCAATGTTCCAGTTCTCTGCATTCAGACTATCCCCAGGCACGCTCAGTCCCTCTCTTGGTAGTGATTCAGCTCCGCAGAGTCCTGCTGGTGTGGGGAGTTGTGATTTGAGCTGTTACCTGGAAAGGTCAGCAGTTGGAACTCCCCAGTGACTCTACGGGAGAAGACTGCCCCATAGGGCTGCTATCGAGTATGAATGGACCTGGTAGCATTGATTGGACGGTCTTCCCTTCAGTACATAGTGACATCACATTTTCATTTTGCTCGGCGAGAGGAAGAGCAGGAAAGGCTCCCCTGAAGAACTGACACTTGAGCTCAAGCTGGGAATGGTGACAAGTAGTGAACTAGACCAGGAGGGAAGCAAAGAGCATGCTGGGAAGAGAACATTAGGGAGATCAGTTAGCAAGAACCAAGGGGAGCTGCTAAAGGTTGCTGTTCAGGCTGGAGTAGAAATAGGCCATCAGCATGGCATGCAATGAGGTGGCTGCATTCAGAACGGTCTGTCATGAAGCAATCCTGGAGGCATAGCTCCACAGTGGGGCCTTTCATGTCAGGACAGTGGGAAGACTTCTAAAACTCTAGCAGAGGAAATGATGCGAACAGATGACTTCATAAGATGACTCTAGCTGCACCTTAAGTGGTGTCCAGAGATGCCTGAGAGGGAGGAAGGTGCCTGGGAGGCCCTGGATGACTAGATCCTTAAGGATATATGCTTCTCTCCAGTGCCACTTGGTCTGCCTGAACCTGGAAGTTTCTAGTTGGAAGTTTCTAGTTGACTTGACTTAACCTGATGTCAACACAACTGTAGAATTTTAGAGGCTAAGAGTATTCTCCAGCGGTCATATGAAATCCCAATGTGTCACCACATCCTCGATCTTGTAATCCAGAAACACTGTACTGAAAAATCCCCAGCACTTCTGTAAGAGATTAATGCATTGACTAATATAGTTTCAAAAAATGCACTTCCTTGTCTTCGTTCTGTTTACAGAGGCTGAGATGAGATGAGAACACTAACCTTACCTTTCCATTGAGTAAATGAAATAATGGAGTGGGTTGGGACACTGGGCCTGTGCACTCACGGGATGCACTATTACAGCCAAATTTGCTTCAACCTACAAAGACCGACAAAGGGACGGACCATAATCTGCCATGGATGCTAAGGAAACACAGAATTTTTGTCATAAGTCTCCCTGTCACTATGGCTAGAGGTTTGGATGAGTCTACTACTGCAATTGATCGTGAGCGTGTGAAATATATAAATGGGTGTATTGATGTATATAGCAGAGAGACAGCTCAGAAAGGATAGAATTGAAGTGCTTTATCTGAGACTATCTACTGAAACCTCAATAGATCAGAATAGCTATCTAAGCACTCATTAAAATGACAACATAATGATCTAGAGAAATTAATTTAGAGTAAATTGCACAGTAATATATGCAGAAATCTCCCTTGGTATGGATGTTTGTGGAGGTGGCTAGACAATATATAAGCGTGTGAGCGAAAGTATGTGTTTTATTCTCATGAACTGGTGAATATTAATTGTGCTTTATTGTTACCAGGATAACCCACTGCCCCTCTCCAGATTTTCTACATCTGTGAAATAAAGCAATGGACCTGTTAATATCCTCAAGCACTCTCAAATGTGAAGTCTTCCATTATTAGTCAGTCAGCATACTCACTAAGCCAGTGGTTCTCAACCCTCCTAATACCACAACTCTTTGATACAGTTCTCCCATATTGTGGTGACCCCCTCCCCAACCATAAAATTACTGCCATTGTTTCTTCTTAATTGTAATTTTGCTACTGTTATGAATCAGGTGACCCCTGTGAAACAGTCATTCAACTCCTAAAGGGGTCATGGCCCACAGGTTGAGAATCACTGCATTAAGCCCTCTATAACAGCCTGTTCCCTGACTGCAAAGTGGAAATTTTAGGATGAGTAAAACATGTCCAAAGGGCAAAAGATGTAGATTTTTTTGTTGTTGATTTTTTTTGTAGTTCTGGAAAAATGTAGATAGTTCAATGTTCCTAGTTCATCTTTGAGATGATTGATTTGGTGATAAAACCAAAGACCACAATGTAGTAGATGGTATACCTTGACACTTTTGTTGCTTTACAGTTGGTTGCGATGAAGTCATTTCTGACTCATGGTGACATCATTGGTGCTGAGAAGTCATCACTGGATTTTCCAGGCTGTCACTGTTCACAAGCAGGCCTGCCCTTGGAAGTGTCTCTGGAAGAGGTGGGACCTTTGGCTAGTGGTAGCTGATTCTGGTGCTTTGTGAGCCCACAGTTGAAGGAGGAACTGTGGCATAGAACTTCCAAGGCTGTACACTTCATGGAAGAGAGTTCTGGGCATGTAGTTGTTCTGGAGTGGGCTCTTCACTACAAGATCAGCAGTTTGAAAGCATGAGAGAGAGAAAGGTTTTCTACTCCTGTAAAGAGGTCCAGTCCTCAGAAACTCTGAGGGGGCAGTTCTACACTCTCCTAAATCAGCAGTGATTCAACTAAAGCAAGTTCGGGTTTCATCTCCATGGAAGCAGACTACCACTTCTCTCTTCAGTGGAGCAGCTGATAATTTTAGACCCCCAGTCTGTGTTGGTTAACAGACGATCCATTAACCCCTGAACTACTAGGGTTCCTCTTTGAGCTCATAGTCAAGCATTTACTCATTTGTCCTACTGTGTTCATCAATAAATGTATCAGGGAATACTATGGAAATGTTTCTGGATATGCATTGCCCTTCAGTTTGGTGACTACAAAGATATAATTGTTTTGTACTTTCTAATCCCCAGAACCTGATCTGATTTGAAGGAATAACACTTGAGAGTAATGAGGGAACATCTTGAACATTAATTAAGCAACAAATTGTGCCTTGGAGATCAATTTCTATTTCTTTTTCTTTGCAGTTAAGAACCCAGAATAAGTTTCTTATCAATAAAGCAACTTAAAATAGTCCCTAAATATTAAAACTGGCCTAACTGAATGAGCTAGAAAGGCATTAGACAACAAACAATACTTCCAGTTGCAGCAAAGCCACGAAGTCCAAACCTGGAGCTCTCGCTTCCTCTCTGACTCCCTGTCCCCTTCCAAAGGCACTGCCATTGGGTTTCAGGGGCAGTAAAGCTTTAGGGGAGCAGACAGCTTCATCTTTTTCTGGAGGAGCTCTGCTGAGCTTGAATGTCCCCACCTTGTGGTTAACAGTCTCACCCAGTAGCTGCAGTAAGCTATGAATGAAATGAAATCTTGAAATTAAAATAGATGATAGAAAAAAGTATGACTATCAAAAAAAGTTCCAAACAGGGATATGAATAAATACATCATATTCTTTGCTTGATGCTAGCCTTTCTGAAATATAGTGATTATGACACGTTTATCCACCATGCATCTCCAAGATGAACTTGAACTGCAATTCTGTTGCATTCAGAAGCTGGCCGAGGCTCATGAGATTTGCCAGCAAATCATTTCATTAATAACTTTGCTCGCTGTTGATTTTGTTACTGGGAGCCTTCTTTGGACATCTGTGCAAATAGGCATTAATGTCTGGATCATGTCAGGTTTAACCCTGTAAGGCTGTGCAGAACCTGGCAGAGTCTGCCTTTCTGGCCTTGCTTTCTAAAAGATTGCTCATCCCTATTTGCAGAAGATAATCTCACATACTTCTATTCTTTAATCTGACTTGTTTCATATACATTTGATGAGGGAAGTAGAAAGACAGTCCTACAAGCAAGAACACACGCCTGAGGCCAAGCAGGAATTGCAAATGAGTAAACTGCCCTTGGAGGAAAAGAGATGTCATGGACCATGACCTCCTGGGAGCTGCTGCCAGGAGGGCATGTGTCTCCCCCCACCCTCACTGCCCACTGTCACCCCCCACCTGCCAAATCTCTCCCTCTGTCCAAAGAGTCCCAACAGCTCACAGTTCTTAGGGCAATTGCTCAATTTTTGAATAGAAGTGGCAAATTCCAACCACAAACACTTTGGGACAAACAAAATGAGTTCGTAGACTGTCTATATCCCAGAAGCCTTGGTCGGCAAACTCCACTGTGAACAAAAATATGAAGAGGGATCCTGAATAGAGGCCACATAGTCAAATTGCATTAGATTGAAGTGTAGGAAATTGCCATTCTTATAGGTCAGAGCATGGTCAAATTTCCACAATTTCCTGTTTCAAAATACTGAGGCCGAAAGTCCGCATGGTGAGGACTGACATGCGTGTTAGATAAGAGAGAAGAAAACACTGGCTTTTCAGTGCCCCTCCTTTAAATAACTGTTAAAACTATGTGCCGCTTTCTTAGGTTATTGCAATTTGTATTGGAGTTTCGGGATTGAGAGAGGAGAGGTCACACAATTTAGAAAGCAAGATTATCAAATGAAGACTCTGTATGGAAGGAGACCCAAAGGCAGAGGTGTGCCAGAAAATATTTAACAACGGACTTTCGAGAGAGAAACATCTCCATTTGTAGCATTTGCCAATTTCTGTGGTGTAAATACATGGGTGATTTCCAGGTACCGACATAACATTTCCTAAACACTGACTTGGGTAGGGATTCCCATTAGCACCCAATTTTCATCATGAGAATAGGCATAAACACCTCTAAGGTCATAGCTAACACTCACACCAAACTCTGTCATCCAGGTAATTCTGACTACACGATGACCGTGTAAGACAGAGCAGAGCTGTTCCTGTGGTTTTCTGAGACTGTAACTCTTTATAGGCGTACAAAGCCTCCTCTTTCTCCGGTGGCTTGGCTGGTGGTGTCAAACTACTGACCCTGAAGTTAGCAGCACAACCCCAAGCTTGCCATGCCCTATGCCTCCTAACAAGCAAGGAGTAAAATGTAGTGAAATAATGAGGAAGAAGTTAGCTTTCAGGCTGTGGCTACCCTTGTTGTATACTTGATTATAGCACAGAAATTGATCAATTTTCATTTTTAATAATGTCCCTAGTTAAGCACCAACTAGCAAATTCCTGAAAATTCAACAATTGACTCTCAAGAGCCTCTATAGGTGGCTCTAACATGCCTCTGAGTCAGGTAGCCCACTAAGTAGAATTCTGTTATATGAACTGGAAATGTAGGGCACCTTGCTCTGGAATTATGAGGAAAATCTACTGCACATGTGATTCATGGGATATGGGAAAAATCCATGGGAAGAATGAATGAGAAAAGAACTGGGGAGAAGCTGGGTTGTGTTGATGGGGCAGTCAATTAGTGGGTCGTGATGGAAAGGGCTATTGAGTTAAATTGGTTGACTTAAATTCCTATCCAGTCTAACACAAGGAACCGCATCTCCGGGCTTCTGTTTCCTCCTATCCCAGAACTGCTAGGATTCTTCCTCAGGAGACCTCCATTCTTCTGTTCTGGGATTCTGATCTTTGCTGCAGGCATACCTCCTTCTATGGCACTTCACTGTAGACTGCTACACAGACACGGTGGGTTTTACAAATTGAAGTTTGTGGCAGATCTGCCTCAAGCAAGTCCATTGGTGCCATTTTTTCCCATAAGAGTATTGTCTCTGTTATTTTGGTAATTCTTAAAAATATCTCAAACTTTGTATAATACATAGCACACTTAACAGATGAAATATAGTGTAAGGATAACTTAAATTTATCAGAAAACAAAAAAAAATATTTGTGGGACGGGTTTTATTACAATTCCTTTCATTTTGGTGGTCTGGAGCGGAACCTGCAATATCGCTGATGCATGTCTGCATAACTGCCACATCTTTTCTGGCTTACTATACCCTAGTTAAAAAAAACAAAACACATAACTGAGATATGTCTGTCTCTTATATACTGTATGGCCACCCCAGATTACATCCTTAATAGAGGGGGAAAAAAACATAATGCTGTTCTCATAGAAGGACCATAAGATGTTTATCAAGATGTTTTCTCTTTTCCTTATGACCTATAGAAGCAATTACAAATAACTGATTTCAACGTACATCTGGCTTAGAAGAACAGGTATGTGAAATACATCAGAAATGCAGGCAACCCCAGAGGGACTCTACTTCCAGTTCAGTAGTTAAGTCTCGGTGCATGGATGCTGTGTGGACTGATTACAACCTGGCACAGTATTGCATCGCTGTACTCCCACAAAGGTTATTTAAAATAAAAATGAGATTTTTGCACACATAAGACCCTCTTAATCATTATTGGTTTCTGGATTTTTAAAAAACTATTGCACAAAAGTCTGTGTGCCTTTGGTACCATTTCAAAGGTGCTCTGTCAACAGAATTCTACAGAGAAACCCAAATCAGCAGCATCGCGGTGGATGACTCTCCCCTCCCCCATTTGTATTTCATTCTTACCCCTGGGCTTTGCCAATTGTGCATCATGGGGAAGCTTGATGGCAAAGTACATTTCTTGGACCTCCTTTAGTTGCACTGATGGAGCATTTGGGTGAGTGAAATCCCATTGTTTGTGGTTTAACAAGCCCCCCAAGTGATCCTCACCCAGGCCCTGGAGACAACCAGAGGGAGCCAAGCTTCTTCTCATTTTTATCCTTCTCCTTATATTAAGCCAGTGGCTCTTACAAGGAAATGCCACCATCACTTGGGAGTTTGCTAGAAATGTAAACTGCTGAGCCTAATCCCAGATCTGCTTTATCAAAAGTTCTGGAAGTGGGGGGGGGGGGGGGGGGGCAATGGTGTGGTCTAGAAAGAAGGAAGCTCTCATGACCACTGAATTTATTCTGACACATAGTAACCATACAGGACAGAGGAGAACTGTCCCTTTGGGTTCCCAAGGTAAATCTTTACAGGAGCAGACAGCCTTCTCCTTCTCCTGCAGAGTTACTGTGAGATTCAAGCCACCAACTTGGAGGTGCCACCAAAACTCTTCTATGTAGCCCAGGTGCCACCAAAACTCCCTGTGCCCCAGCAAGAGGAGGTAAACACCAAATGCAATGTGAAATAATGGTCTTGGATAGTGCCATTGGGATTGGAAATACAAACATGAAAGGGAGGGAGGAAGGAAACTGATTTAGACTCAGCTGAGGGAGAAGGAGGTGAGAGAACTTCTGATTTAAAATCTGGTCAGATGGAGAGGCAGTGGAATGAAAGGACACCTGGTTTAGTGGAACACCATTTATGCAGAAGTAAGAAAGGTGGTGGACCTCACCTCTACCCAACTCCCCTCAACCACACCCCATTTCTCCCTCTGTCTTCCAAACCGCCCATGTAGACCTAGAGGTTGCAGGAGGGGTAGATATTCTTTCCCATCGTGAATGTAAAAGACTATTGGACACACTTTCACGGTTGTCCTTCAAAACACCTAAACTCCCTGCCATGGAGTCGCTGCCGAACCTGTAGATCAGGATCGAGCGGCCCCTGTATGTTCCGAAATGGTTCTTCTTTGTGGGAAAAGAAAGTCATTCTTTGTTCTCCAAGGTAAAGCTCTTGGACAGGCGTCTCGGCAAAATCCTTCACATTACAATACGTTTCCTCTTCTTAGAAAACAGAAGATGACTCTAGTTTACAAAAAAATAAAGCAAGCTCTGAGGATAAGAAATAAATGAATCTGTCTTTGACCCAGACTGACTCTTATATACATAACTGCTAAAACTAGTGACCTGGGGATAAATTCCAAGTGGAAAGTATTTCTAAGTTCAGTCTGTGGCTAAATGGCCCCTGGGAGCCTTTGGCTGGGTCTTCACTGATGAGCCTTCTTAGCTTTTTAAAATGTGTGGCCAGTGGGGAGTTTCTTTTTCTCCATGTGATTCTGACCCATTTCTCAACCACTTCACACGCCCTGAAGCACTATTTAGCACTCCATGATACCTTGTGTATTAAAGGCAGTCCTTGGAGAGCTCCGGGCCCATAAACCAGTGAATAAGTCACGTGGGGCACAGCAGTGCAGCTTTTCATCTCGGGGATGGGCAATGAGGGCCCTGTTACTATTTCATCCAAATGGGAAAAGGAAATTAACATGGGGACAGAAGAGAGGTCAGAAATCTTTCTGCTGCGTTTAGCTGCCATGAACACTGGGCCCAAGAAACCACACCAGAGTGCAAGTATCCACTGGAGAATGCAAGAGGCCGGGCCCCTGAATTTGGGGATGCATGGAATTTGATGTCAGGCGAGACAAATCACATCCTTCAGTTTGAGTTACAGCAGTAAAGTCCTTTCTCCCTCTGGGAGACAGATATCGTATGCCATCCAACTGAGCTTTTAGGGCTAAGAATGGAGTCATGCAGGGTGATCAAGTAGATTGTATTGCTGGCCAATAGCTTTTCTATTATTAAGTTACTGGAAAATAATAATTATCTTCGGAGAGTCTGTGCAAGATAGAGAAAGGTCAGGGGAGAGGGAGAATATGGTCCTGTTCAGTCCCTATTTAGGCTAAAGCCAGCAGTGCTGACCAAGATGGCTGCAGAGTGATGGTTTTAAGAATGGTTCAGAGTCATTTTCATCTGCCTGCCTTTGTCATGATCAGTAAGCAAGGTAGGGAATGTGATTCTAGAATTGAGAATCTAGGCAAGGGCGATAAGCACATCAATGTTTAATTCCATATCTTTCCATGGATTAGGCTTTGGTGAAAAACATTATGCTGCTGACCTTTTAATCTCAGTGATGTCAAAGAAATGTAACACATTTTTTACTGAGGAAAATCGTTTTTGAGATTTCATTTATTAAGAGTGTGTAAATTGTACTGTGTGATCACATTCCTCATTCTAGTAAATTGGAGTCCTAGAAAAGTTCAGTTGCTTGATTCAGAGTTGAAACCTGAAAGGAAATGTCAAGGTTTTATCACATATGCTAGGAAGGCTTGTTCTTGTGAAACTGACTCCTTGGGTCATGAAAATTAGAGCTCCCATGGATTTATTTGCCAACTGTGCCTGTCTGGTCTCTATAACCCTGAGGAAAAGTTTCTCAGAATCAGGGAGACTGGTGTATAATGATCAAGTTCAACATCTAAACACTGTAAAATCAGAAATCTAGTTGCCGTCAAAGTTTCCAACTCATTGTGCTCCATGAGGCTTTTCATGGTTGATTTTTTTAGATAGCAATTTGCAGGACTTTCTGCCTGGTGGTGGAGTAGGCTCTGTATTGAACTGCTAACTGGAAGATCATTGGTTCCAATCCATGTGTCTCTCCACTGGAGAAAGATGAGGCTCTACTCCCCGTAAAGAGTTACAGTCTCAGAAATCCATAGTGGTAATTCTACTCTCCCCTGTCGGGTCACTATGTGTCCGAATCGACCTGGCCGCGTTGGGCTTGGACTTATGTTTGGGTCTCCCCACAATTGTGACAACTGAAATGTGCTCAGACATTGCCATTGTCTGTCCCAAGAGGCACAATGGTTTCTCCTCCTCCACTCCCTTCCCATTGAGATCCCTTGGGCTAGCACAGTGCCATTCAGCCCACAGAGCTCTGTCCTCACACTAGGGAAAGATAAGGAAACAAATCCATAGCAGGCTCTAAGCTAGTGTAGTCTGCCCTCTTTCTGACCCTACAAATTTCCAAGGGAAGACAACTCGCCGTTTTAATGAACTGTCACAAGGCTGACCCTCACACGCATACAAGCATGCAAACATTAGATGATGAACACTTTGCTAGTATCTGGGATAGTGAATTTGAGGCATTATGGGTGGAGAAAAGATAGGATGACAACAACAAAAAATTGGTGAAGACAAAATATTTTTGTTCCTTTTTCTGTTCACTAGTTTGCCTCAACCAAATGGGTTTTATCCCACCTTCTCTCATTAAGTAGCTCACAATTAGGGTAGTGAACCAGAGAAGGGGGCTGGCTGTGGCCAGTCATGTTTCCATTAGTCACACTTGAACACATCAGAGCTTGCGTTTTGTCTTAACAACCTAACAAACTGATAAAAACTGAAAAGGCAGATGAAAATAATATCACCTCATAGATTTGCCCCTAACCTTTTACATCAGTGCCCCAAACTAAGATGAAACAAGCAACATCAAAATCCAACTAAGTCTGACCTGAATAGAATCTGAAACACGATGAGATAAAAATTTAATAAATTTGAATTTTCTTAACAATTGCTACAGCTAACAATTTGTTATTCCTGGGTGATTTTGTGTTGATTTAAGCTATTCATTAGTAGGATTTTTCTTCCCCTAAATATCCACATCCTTCTATTAATTCCCTAATAAAGACATCCAGTATCAAGTCAGCTGGCACATTTTTTCTTTCCCCATAAGAACAAGTATGGGACCATAGTTCATAAATTCACTTATCAATAATTGGTGTACTTTGCTACTAATACCAGCCAATGATGGTAACATTAGCACCAATGAAATTATAGCGTAGAAAACATCAGCAATCAGTGCACACCTTAATTAATCCACACTCTACCTGAGAGAGGAAGCTGCTTTCTCCAATTTCCACTTACCTAGGACAAAAATGGTAAAACAAAGACAATAAAAGCTAATGTCCCTATGGGCCATGAAAATTAGTAGCAGTACTTTTTTCCTCCCCCAAGTCAGTTCCAGTCATTAGTTGAAGTGCTATATAAATGCTAAGTATCCCGTGTTGGTGTATAAAGTTAATCCCATCCCAGGATGAGACTGGTTTATTGATTGATCATGTGGATCTGAAGTGAAGCTGAGTTGAGAACTTCAGGCTCAGTTGCATCTTCAAAAGCAAGGCTCACTTTAAACAATGCTGTATGCCGTGATTCTGCTTTTCAGTGTAGCAGAGGTCACAAAATTTGCACAGCACTGGCCAAGGTGTTGGCCAACAGACATCTTAGGACAGAAGAGCTCATTGCTTACCCACCTGTAGAGGACATCTTACAGAGGGAGGTGGGATGCCAGGGAGGGTCTAAGACTGAATCTACTTTTTGTGTTCTATCAACTCCATATTTGAGACGGTACCTCCAATAGCTTTTGGAATGCAACAACCCAGGGTCGCTTTACAGTCAATTACCAGGTAATGAGTCATATGGAAGGCAATAGATGTCCCTCATGAGCCTTCACAGAGTAGTGCGGACCACATGACATTGCTGTTTGCGTGTATTGAAAATGTCGTTTGGTCCAATCCATGTGATATGAATTAGATTTGAACGGTGTTTGCTTGTGAGTTTTATGAGCAATGGTGAATCAGTGGTAGGAAGCATTCATTCCATGCTGATGATCAATAGGTCCCATTGTGGCACGTACTATTTTCATTAGACTACTTCAAGTTGGTAGTGTGAGCCCCTCCAGCAGTGCCAAGGACGAAATAAATACCTGGTGATCTTTCATAAGATCATAGTTAAAAAAAAAACCCTCAGAGTAGCTTAACTCTACAGCATGGGAGCCACCCAGAGTCAGACTTGACAGTCATAGATAGGAGGCAGCCTTGGATGTAATGCTCAACCCGTGCAATATGCTAGCTACTTGTCAGCGGAGGCTTGTATACCAAGCTCCTGAGGAAATTTCAGGCTCCCAACTGAGACAGACTAGGAAGAAAGGTCTGGCAAACTACTTGCCCAACCAGCGCATGAAAACCCTATGCATCACAAGGATACCACCACAACAGAACTTGGGCATGGCATCAGGCCAGAAGTCTTGGTTTTTTTGTAAATGAGGTGTGATGAGCGAGGGGCTCACTGAATAGGAGTTAACTAACAACTGTGTGGAAGACCTGGTAATATGATGGCCAATGAGGTTTTTGTAATTGCATTCCAAGGTGGGGGGGGGGGCAGGGAGGGTGGGCGGAAAGAGAGAAAGGAGGGTCTCCAGTGAAGAACCTAACAGCCACCACCTGGGGTCTGGGTTGAGTGCTCACGCTGATCCCTGAGTGTGTTGCCAAAAACTGGGATTGTCTTTGAGGGGAACTACTTTGGAGAGCCATTGTACAGCAATGCTGTTGAAAAGACGTCATTACAATTCCATGCTGCCAATTCACTCCGTGTGTGTGTTTGTGTGTGTGTGTGTGTGTGTGTGTGTGTGTGTGAGTGTGTTTGCAGAGAGGGGCCTGGTGATCTGGCCAGGTTTTTAGGCTTCTTCGAGAGCTATATTCTTCTGTTTTACACAGCTGAGTTTTTGTCTTCCAACCTGTGGCAGTTTCAAGGTCGGGTATGAGAGGTGTCAGGTGTACTTAGTGAGGACAGGATTTACAAAAGTCTGTGTATGTCATGAGAGTATTCCCCCCCTTTTCAAAATTATGACTGGCTTTAAAAGAGTCAAAAATTCAAACTTGCATGAACTCTTCAACACCTCTCCAAATTCAACAAAACTGACATTTATAGCTTCGTTGAAGCGGAGACATGGCATTTGGCTTCAGATTGTTTGGACTGTAGAGTGTCAGTATAAATAGCTTTGATTGACTTTTGTATCGTGCACATCTGGAAGCAATTTATGGCATTCCAGCTAGATTAAAGCGCGTTGTAAAGGAATTTCACGAGCTCGCTTTCTTTTTTTTTTTTTCTTTCCCTTCTTACTGCCGGCCATGGTGAATAAAGTTTCAAAGAAGGTTTAGCTGCTGTTCTTCTTAATGCAGACTGTGGTGAAGAAGTCAAATTCAGGGCAAATGTGGGGTGGGGAGAGGAAGCGAGGAGGGTGTTTTGTTTTGCCAAAAGAGCTAAACACAGAAGTGACTTTTCCTCAACTGTTGCGTTCACACTGAACGAAGAGAAAAAACCACAGCCACCCGGAAGCATAGAAATAATAAGCAAAGTCCTGTTTAAGGAGGTGAGTAGATTGATATCTACCTGGGCCTTTCAAAACCAAAGCAAAACAAACCGGTTGCTATTCAGTCCATGGTGACTCCCAGGGAGGCAGTAAGACAGAGAAGAACTGCTTCATGCAGCCTTCAAGGCTGGCACCCTTCCCATTCGCAGGCTACGACATTGTTCTCTGATGGAGCAAGTGATGGGTTCCAGTGGCCCACGTGTTGCTGGGGACCTGAACACTTGCAGCATTGTGCAACCAGGAATCCTTGGGTAATTGACCTAGGAGGATGGAAATGAGCTTAAGTGTGGGTCACTTGGCTCACCACCAGAAAGGCTGGGAAGAGGCACAGATAGTGGCTTTTCTTTATTGAATGTGGATCGTGGAGTCCATTAGAGGGAGCACGAACGGAGATGGAGATAGAGTTGCTGAGCCCTTTACTCTAGAGGCGGAGGACGGCGTGCGCGGTTGAGTGTTGCCCTAAGGTAATGTGACCAGACGTCCCGCTTTTGGCTGGACAGTCAGAATTCCAAACAATATTTTCCCGCATCCCGTGGCATTTTAAAAAAAAGTCCCGATTTTTGGAAAGAATGCACAACAAGCTAGGGAACGGCAGGAGAACGGGAAGGGAATATACCCGCTCTCCCACCATCACCCGTCCCCCAAACCCCAGATCAATGGTGTCCCGCTTTACCAATGTTAAAATCTGGTCACTTTCCCTTAAGGACATTAGAAGTCAGGTTGCTGGTGAGCACAGATCTGAGGGCAGTGGAACCGATTTAGTTGGATCTGAGAATGTTGGGGGAAAGTATGAAATTGGGCATGATACTGGGGGGAAAGCAGCATTGAAAACCGGGAAAGTGATTCAAGGGAGAGAAAGGGAATATACCAGTCTAGACAGAGGAAAGAGTGTGCATGGGCAAATCCCTGGGGGAGATAAGAACCAACGCTGCCCCATAGTTACCCATTGAGGCCCCGGGGCAAATGAAGCTTCAGAGATGATAAATCTTCTGCTCGTTGCATCCATCTACCAACTGAAATCCTCATTTGAAGGCACACCACACCCTACCTGCCTAGCTTTGGAATAACCCCCCCTCCCCCCATAGTCTGCAGAGCTGAAGGAAAGTGGCATTGTACCCGTGAGCCTCAGTTTCCCCGTTTTTTTGTCGCAAAGGACAACGTGCAAGTTGAATGTACTCAAAGTTTAGGCAACTGGTGGAAAATGAAGTTGTCGCTCATGTCTGAACTGTGAGTCCCGCCCGTGAGGAATGCGATGGAAACATGGCTGATTAAGTCATTTTAAAGAGGAATCAACCCTCTCTGGTGGAAACACTGGGAGGAACAGACCAGACCTTGGGGACTAAGAACGTATCCTGGAGTTTCTCTCAGTTAGGTAAGAAAATGAAATACCTATGATTAAATCGGACTGAGACACTTGAAGAGACCGACCCAGACACGTTGTTAGAGCCATAATATATAGGTCATTGTGGCCCTTCTTTTTCATTTTGTTGCTGAAGGAAAGTGATGAAGTGGTGCCAAGAACGTGGCAAATTGCCCTAAAAATCACATAAAAGTGCAATTTAGCACACACAGTTCTGCTGAAGAAAACCACCTTTGTTTCATTATTAGCTTCCCAGGGATTTCTTTCCTAGGTTGGCATTTAAGTGTGGAAACTTGTCCTTTTTTCCCCTTAACATAATGAGACAGTTCTTGTGTTTTAAGAACAATAGAAGAAAGCACGAAGAGTGATCAATACATTACTTGAGATTTATTAGCCACCAACTGGAGTCTTACAGCCAACCTCTGGGTATGATTTGGAAAGACATGAAGGCATAAACCTCTGTTGTCTTAAGTAAAAATAGAAAGAAATCTAATCTCTGAGACCATAGGATGAAAAATGTTCTATTCGGGATTTACTTTACCTTTCCTGACACCCCCTGTTTCAGGCTGAGGCTTTGACCTGTAGACAAAGGAGCCAGCTCCTTTGCTTAAAAGGTTCAGGACTAATGGGAAGGTAAACACTGAAGTTATTTGTTGACATAATTTCTGGCAGCTTTTTCCCAGCTTCTGTTTCAGTTCCCTTTACACTTGTCTGTACAGGCCTGACAAAAATACATCAAAATAGAGCTGTGTTAATGTGATCACCTATCATATTTCATGCACTCTGCATTTGATTAGAAGGATACATAAGAGACAAAGCAGGGAGGGAGGGAAGGATAAGTGAAAAGCTAAGAATTTTAAGCCCCGTGATAGAGGCAGGAAATGGATGGAGTTGGAGTTGAGACCAAACCTCAGTGGAAAATATGCTGGGCTTTAAGTGGCAAAGTGATGGGGCAGGTCATTCTTTTTTTTTTTTAAAGGTCACTTTATTGAAGACTCATGCAACTCTTATCACAATCCACACATCCATCCATCGAATGCAAACTCATTTGTACATTTGTTGCCATCGTCATTCTCAAACATTTGATTTCTACTTAAGCCCGTGGCATCAGCTCCTCATTTTCCCCTTCGCTTTCTGCTTCTCCATCCTTCAGGAACTCTTGGTAATTTATGAATTATTATTATTTTGTCATATCTTAAACTGTCTGATGTCTCCCTTCACCCATTTCCCTGTGGTCTGTCCCCCAGGGAGGAGGTTATATGTGGATCCTTATAATCTGTTCCTCCTTTCTACCCCACCTTCCCTCCACCCTCCCAGTATCTCCACTCTCACCACTGGTCCTGAAGGGATCATCTGTCCTGGATTCCCCATGTTTCTGGTTCCTATCTGTAACAGTGTACATCCTCTGGGCTATGTGTATTTGTAAGGTAGAATTGGGATCATGATAGTGGGGGTGGGGGAGGGAAAGCATTGAAGAACTAGAGGAAAGTTGTATATTTCATCTTTGCTGCACTGTACCCTGACTGGCTTGTCTCCTTGGAGCAGGTTCTTCTAAAGTCACTATATTTCTGACAACAACAACAAAAAGTTGTTGTAGGCCTGGCCAAGGGAATTTGTAGTTCAAATCAGACATTCATTCTTTTGGGGTTTTTTAGTTTGTTTGTTTCAAAACTCTATTTAAATGCCTCAATGGACCAACGGGTCTATCAGGTTAATAAGGACACAGCTGGGAAAGAGGCAGACTTGATTTCGGGACTTCCATGCTACAGGGCTATAGACATGAAATCGCTAGTTACAGCACAGTTGATTATATTCTGATACTCTTATTACATAGCCTTTTTAAAAAAAGGAAGCTAAGAAGTTCTTCACGTCTAAGGATTGGGTATGTAAGATATAAATGAACAAAAAGCTGCTTCCTTCAGTGTAGTTAGTTTGGAGGTAAAACTTTGGGGTGCTGTAGATAATTTTGGCTTCTGAAGTCTGGCCACCATGTGCAGTTCACTGGCCTCAAGAAGTGTCACCTTGGAAGATGGGACGCCTGTGGGGAGAGAGGCAAACAACAGAGAATCATGGTTGGTGGTTTTCATGAAATGTGGCCTATGGGCATCTTAATTACACTTCATCTTCAGCCAGATAAAAGACAAAAGGACCGTGGACATTGGGATGGAGTGTAAATGAGAAGCAATTGTGCTCACACGAGCATTTTCTTGACTCAAAAAAAAGAGACAGAGATGTTAACTGGAGAAAGTCACAAATGACATGCTGCCGCTGTCCTGAAGGAGTGTCCTGCTGGCCAGGCCAGGGGCACTTATGGTAATGGGTATTGCACATTTTTATTTCAGGGTCTGATAGGCTGGGGAAGCAGTAAGCAAAACAAAATTCTGTCAGCAAAAACAAAACAGGGTAGAAAGAGGAACTCTTTGGGGAGCAAATTATACAGTTGGAGATGTTTCACTAACGATGGAATCATTACACGATGCTCACTTCTCCACTAGCTTTTTTTTTTTTTAATAGTTAGTGGTATGAGGTTTGTGGGTTAAGCTGGAAAGCAATGGAAATATCTTGTGGTCCATAGTAGGAGAGATTTGGTATCGTGCGTGGTTTCTTTTTACACCCAGTCTGGGGAAACCATCTAAGCCGACCACTGATGTTAGAATGTGCGGCCAACCTTTGTAGAATCCTTTGAGATTATCCTCACCATTGTCTCTGCAGTTTATCACAACAGTCCCAGGAGGCAGACTAGATGTCTTGCCTTCAGTTTGTCTAGGGCCCTATAATCCTGGGTGAGCTCCCAAGATAGCTCATAGTTAGAAGGAGAGCTCTTTGAACACAGGACATCTGGGCTATTTGTTCTTTCAACAGAGCCCCAACAGTGCCTGACATGTGACAAGTACTCAGTGGATGTTATCTGGTGAATTTCTTGGCTTACATTTTTATCATGAGTGTATTGCCTTTAGAAGTTAAAAAGGGATAAGTGACTGGATTAAATGGGTTGTATGGTCATAAAGTATTGTAACAAAAACAACAAAAGAATGTTTAAACCTAGAGTTAAATTCTAGCTATTATTAATTATCTCCAAGACCTGAGAGATGTCATTTCCCCAGCCCTAAGTGCCCCATCTGTACTATCAGTGTCCAACTGCTATATTTTAAGTCTCTTCCAGCTCTCTGATTGAATACCCAATTAAATTTCCATCTGATCCACGTTCTCCATCAATGTTTATGTGCCATGTTTGTAAAGCAAGATCTCTGGATCTGTCTCTCTGATTCACATGTTGCTCTTTGTCCCTGAGTCCAAAAGCATGGTGCACATCTTTCAGGTGGTGGGAGAGATCATGGAAAATAGAGAGAGGGTACTTATGGAAAGATAAAATAGGTCACTCACTCTTGTCCCCCACCCCAAATGCCAAAGATGGCAACTTACAGAGGTTGCCCATGGCTCTTGAGATGAAGATTTTCCAACCTGCAGCATTGTCAGGCCTACAAACAACTCATCTCGAGATTTTAAAGTTCCTGAGCACAAACACTTCGCTTTATGTATCTGTAATCTCCCCACTTCACCTGCAATTAGGATGAGCTAATAGCAGGTACACACGCTTTGAGCCAGGGAATCTATGGCTGAGTCAAGATTGGCACTGCTGCAGAGACGCAGGAATTCATGAATGAGGGCGACAGCTGAACTACAGAACGAGCCAAACAGCATCCACAGAACAAGGCAGAGCAAAGTACACAGAAGCTTAGAAAACTGATGCAACCAACACGTGTAGCTTACAAATTCATTGAACCCAAGAGTTGAACACAAAGCTCTAAGCCACCAGGTGTAATCACTTGTGAGGAGACCAGCCTAGGAAAGTCTGCCACTGGCCTCCTGCAGGTCAATGCTGATGAGAACGCAGTGAGACCTCCCACTTACACACCATGCCAGGGGGTGCTTGAGGCGAAAATCTGCTTTAAATGCTGGCATGTAAACAGCCCACACGGTTTTTAAAATATTAGTTTGCAAGAATTTACAACAATCCCTTTTCTAGTTCTATAGGAAAATCTTGTCTATCAACACATCTTTTTAAAAGACACAAAATACGACCACAGTATTTTGTCCTTTGGCTGATGCTGGGAAAGACATCAATGTAGAAAAGACTCGGAACTGTTTCCAGAGCCAAGTCTCAGTAATTCCTATGTCATTCGATGTCACACAACACCAGCAGTGCTTTGACCCCAGGGGTTTGGGGGCCCCATAGTCCTTAGCTCTGTAGAATGCAGCCTTGTCATGACCTCTCCTTGACCATTTGACCCCAGACCGCAGAAGGAATGTTATATTGAAATTGGTACTTTTGACAGGATAAAACGGTGTGACATGGAAATCTCACTTTATAAACTTCTTGTTGGTGCTGTTTGACAAACATCCAAATATGCCAGTTTTCTGTGAAGGTTCTCTTGGTGTCTATAGAAACAGCTAACGGTGTCTCTCACCCAATATCCAGTTTCACAGATTAGTAGCTCAAAAAGGCTAAAGAGTGATTTGTGAATTGGCTGTATATTTATCACAAAAAGTCTTTGGGTGGTACAAAGAGTTAATCCACTCAGGTGCTCACTCAAAGGTTAGAGGATCAACTCCAGGGAAGGTTCCTTAGAAGGAAACTCTGACCATGTATTTCCAAAATTATCAGCCAATGAACCCCTTAGGGAGTAGACAGTTCCACTCTGACATACATGGGATCACCATGAGTCTCAGTCAATCCAACAAGGAATACTCGTGGTTCTCATGGAGATGGGGAGCAGCCATCAGGAGCAGAGAGGTATCTCTTATGATCAGCATAGACTCCCCTTGTTCTCCTCCTGAGACCTGAGCAGTTTCTTTTCCTGTTTTCTATAGCTTTCAGGTACCCCAAACCATTGCTTGACAACTGTTCACTTTAATATTAGTTGTATCCATTTTTTTCGGTAATGTTGCATTCACAAGCCGCAGTTGTATGACAAAACTGGCAGTTTCATAAAATATGTATCTAACAGAACGTTGAATGAGATGATCCCATGGTTGAGAGTTTGCATTCCCCGCCCCCCCCCCCACACACACACACACAAAACCCAGATTTGGAATGTACATTTTAGCAAGCTCACATAGTAACCTTATTAAAATGTGTGTTCTGATTCAATATATCTAGCATGGGAATGCAAATTCTCAGCAAGGGGTCTTTCCAGAATGAACTAGATCGAAGTCACCCTTAAAGAGGCTCAAATATATGAAGGTTACCTTAGATTTGAATTCCTCCCCCAACGACTCCTTTATAAATGACAATAAATGCAGCTAACAAAAGGCCAAACATACTTCTGAGACTTGTAAACAGAGTGGTCAGAGTGGGTGTGAGATGTGTTTTTGTTTTTCAAATGTTTAAATAGTAAATCAATCCTCTTTCAACCAGATTTGGAAGTAATTCCAAAAAAAAAGTAAGCAAATTGGAGTGTGGTATTTTAATAGATTAAAAATGAATGTTTTCCTCCAGAAAGAAAATTCATTCCTTTCATGGAATCTGGGGAGAGGGAAGAAAAAGTAGACATAACAGATCTTTCCCTTTTCAAAAAGGCGATTTACAATTGTACAGGGATGGTTTCTATCCAAGAGCAGCCTTAAATGCATTTATGACTACTCCGTTTATGCTCTCTGAGATCCAAAGAAGGTTTGTTCAACCATGGGTCAGAAAAGTTTAGGAAACCTCAAGATCTTGTTAGGAGGTTAGACATAAGCAATAAAAAGCAATTATTCCATGCATATTGGTGAGAACTAATAGCACTCCACTTTGTGGCTCAATGAGGAAACGTGTGGTTGACACTGTTCAGACGAACTTCTTAATGGCTCTAATTGAACCCATGTGTGTGAAAGGACTTGCCGCCTAAACAGTCCCAGCTGAGGAACTAAAGCAAGGCAGACCTTCCAGGCTTCCCAGGTGTCTTTACGTTAGCATGCCAGTCAGATGACATCCTCCTTGAAGGAAAGGGGAAAACAAACCACCAGAAGGTGGAAGGGAGTTTCCATATGGAGAATTCTCAGTGGGTTCTGAGTAGAATCTTCCCTCGTCTTTAACCAAAATTCTTTGCACAAATGCGCTGCCCCTTCGTTTCTTAAGGAACAGTGATTCTTCTACTTTTAGATGTATGTGTAGTTTGTTGAAGAACAATATACTTCCCAATTGGGTGAAACATGAGAAAGGGACTTCATGCCATCCCTGAAGTGTCCAGCAAGAACAATATCTGGGCCTGCCCTTTTGTATTCGCCCTATCCAAAACTCTTCAAAGCATGCATCAACCCTACCTCAAAGGAGGAGGGGATATTTTAGAATTTCAGGGGGAAAGGCATTAGAACATAACAGAATTTTCCCATGAATTTTGAAACTCCCTTGCTCCCACCCTTGATAGGTAGGAATGATGGAAGGCAGGGAGGAATACGGCTTGTTTTTAATGTATTCTAGGGCTCCAAATCCACCCCTTGCCTGTCAGTTTGTCATACTGTGGTGGCTGGTGTGTTCCTGTGATGCTGGAAGCGAAGCAAGGTCACTGATATTTCAGCAGAGCTTCCAGACTAAGAACAGATGACAAAGAAGGAATAGGCTATCCGTTTTTAAAATAATTAGTCACGGATAACCTTGTGAATAGCAGCACAAACTTGTCAGACATTGAAAAGTTCAATAGCAGCAGAACTTTGTCGGATATAATGCCAGAAGGTGAGCCTCAGGCCAGAAGGTACTCAAAACCTGACTGAGGAGGTGCTGCTTGATCAAAATAGAATCAACCATAATGACATAGATGGACTAAAACCCTGAGGACATTTCTATGCTGATGGTCCTTGACTTAAAATGAGATGAAACAGGAAATGTGCAAGCATTTATTAATTACTACAATTTGGATGTATAAAGTATGAATCTAAGAAACTGGAAGTTCTCAAAATTGAAATGTATAAATATTAACATCTTAGGCATTAGTGAGTTGAAATGGACTAGTATTGGCCATTTTGAATCAGTTACATGGTTTACTTTTGCTGGACTTGAAAAATTCAGGAGGAATTATGTCATACTCTGCATCAAAGAGGACATTTCAAGATCTGATTGAAGTATAAAGCTGTTTGTGATTGGATTTCTTTATGTGTAGATAGATATTGCCTTGTCACTATAATTTTTACTCATCTTTATGCACCATTCACTACAGATACTACTTGAGATTGAAAATTACCAACATTTTCAGTCAGAAATTGATCAAGCATGTAATCAAAATAACTATTAGCAATTAGAATACAAAAGATGGAAGCAAAGAGGAAACACTAATAGTTTGAAAATGTGGCCTCAGTGACAATAAAACTGGAGATGGCACTATAGAAATCTACAGGAAATTTCACATTACAGTTACTTTTTTCAACAACACAAATGAGCACTGTACACAAGGACTTTTCCAGATGGAATACTCAGATATCAAATTGATGACATCTGTGGACAAGACAACAGAGATGTTCGCCTGAATTCCAAGAACAAATTTGACACACTGAACACTAATCACAGAAAACCTGATGAACTGTGAGATGACATAAAAAAATCATTTCATGAAGAGACAAAAAGTAAGGGAGCCTTATGGTGTACTGATTACATTAAAAGGCAAAAGGTCATTAAAATGAGCAAAAAGTCAAAGTGAGAAAGACTGAAACTTTCTCTAATCAGAGAATGGTTAATTTAAGACAAATGAAAGAAATGATGACATAAAATTGCTGAATAAACAATTTCAAAGGACAGCTCAGACAGTAAAAGATGAAGAAGCATCAAAAGAAGATAGAAAGAATACACAGAAATACTGTACCAAAAAGTAAGTCAACATACAGTCATTTAGAGAGGTAGTATATGATCAGAAAGCAATGAAGGAAGAAGTCTAACTGCCCTGAAGGTATTTGCCAAATACAAGGAATGTATGGATTACCAACTGAAAAGTATTAGCAGGTTGATGAAATACTGGAAATACTCGTCTTGCCAGAAAATTTGGAAGACAGCTACTTGATCAACCGACTGGAGGAGATTCATATTTGTACCCATTCCAAAGAAAGGTGACCCAACAGAATGTTTAAATTATAAATTAATATCATTAATATCACATGCAAGTAAAACTTGCTGAAAAGCACCCAACAACAGCTGTAGCAGTACATTGACAGAACAATCAGAAACTCAGGTTAGATTCAGAAGAGGACCTGACAAACCAATGAAACGAAAATTCAAATCGTCAAAACTAGACCGGTAGGTAACATCGTGCTAGATGAAGAAATAACAGAAGTTGTGGAGGATTTTGTCTTGCTAAGCTTCACAATCAATGCTCATGGACGAAAGTTCAAAAGAAGTTCATAGTTCATAGTTCAAAGCTCATAGTTCATAGCTCAAAAAATTTCATAGTTCAAAGCTCAAAGTTCATAGCTCATAGTTCAAAAGAAGGCCCTTGACAAGATGGATGGACAGAGTGACTAGCGCAAAGGGCTCCAAGATAACCAAGGCGAGCATGGTGCACACCAAGCAGTGTTTCAGTCTGTTGTGCACAGGGCTGCTATGCGTCAGAACAGACTTGAAGATAACAACAACAAAAACCTCTACATCAGTGTTTCTCAACCTTCCTAAGGCTTTGACCCTTCAGCATAGTTCCACATATTGTAGTGACCTTAACCATAAAATTACTCTTGTTGCTACTTCATCAATATAATTTTTCTACTTTTATGAATGGGACTACCCCTGTGAAAGGGTTGATCAACCTCCAAAGGGGTTGCAACCCATAGATTGAGACCCGCTGCTCAAAATCATTTCTGATTTTCCCCTTTTGAGCCACTGATGTTGTAATCAAACCCTGGCTCAGTATTCCATGTACTACGGTCAACTTTATGACCAACATATATACTATATGGTCTAAAAGTACTAGAGATAATCCCTAGGTTATAAAGATCCATTCTTCAGTATCCTATTTATAGATAAGTCATAGCATTTGCTTACATTTCTTATTTTAGACTTTAGCGCCAAAGGAATCTTGTGGTGTAGTGGCCTATCCTTTGAACTGCAAACCTAAAGGTTGAGGGTTTATAGCCACCAGCCACCAGGTAGGAGAGTGATGAGGCTGATGGCTTATAGATATTTTCTGTCTTGGAAACCCTATGAGCAATTCTCCTCTGTCCTATTGGGGACCTGAGTCGGAAATAACTAGATGACAGTCAGCTTGGTAGATTTGGTGAAAGAAAAGTTTTGAGATTTTGTGATCCTTTAAAAGCTACATTTGGGGCAAATAAAGATGATTGGGATGAATTTATTGCCAGTTTGAGTTGGAGGTAGGCTCAATCATTTCAAAGGAAGGGCAAATTTACAGAGCATGAAATTCGGACAGGTACAAGCCTGTTATCAGAAATTTTATAACCCAAATGCTTCAAGCTAATATCCACTTCTTTGCCATTTAATCACCTCTAACTCGAAGCAACCCTAACAGACAGGGTAGAACTGTCCCTGTGGGTTTCCAAGACAGACATTTTTTACCGAGGTAGAAAGCCTCATCTTTCTCCTTCTGAGTAGCCAATGATTCTGAATTGCTAATATCGTGATCAACAGCCCACTCTGCTACCTGGACTCCTCACTGTACTAAAAACCTATTTAGAGAAGTGAGTGATATCTAGCTATCTTTTCCCCCGTTTATGATGCCTGAAAAAGATGTGGGTGCTTTCAAGTTGGTTCTGACTCTTAGCACTCTATGTGCACCGCTGGGTGATCCTGTACTGTCCTCACAGCTATTATTATGTGGAGAACTTTGTTGTAGCCACGGTGACAATCTAGCTCCTTGAGACCCTTTTATTCTTTTTGCTGGTCCCCTACCTTCTGAAGCATGGGCTAGTTCTTTCTAATAACTTCTCCAAAATACAAGAGAGATGAAGTCTTGTTATCTGGGTTTTAAGAACCATCCCGGCTCTCCTTTTTCCAAGACAGATTTGTTTGTTTTTTCTTGCAGTCCCTGGAGTTTCCAATACTCTTGCCAACACCGTAACTAGAATGAATCTATTCTTCAGTTTGACTTGCATATGCTTTAGCATACTGCTGAAGTCCTAGAAAATACTATGAATCAGACATAGCTTGAACTTCACTGTGAAGTATTTGCTCGGTATCACTCAAACAGAGGTCTTTTAAAGCAGTTCATGATTATTCATAAGGTTTTCAGTGGCTGATTTTTCAGAAGTAGTTCATCTTTTCCTTATTCCTAGTTTGTCTAAGTTTGAAAGCTCTGCTGTAAACTGTTTTTGTAATAATTAAGTTTATTGTGCCAACTAGACTTACATAGGAATAAATGGATGACAAGTGGGTGTGATCATCTCATGAGGATTCTGGGAACTTCCTCTCTTTCTCTTGTTCCTCACCCACCCCCCTTCCTGTTGATAAGCCACATGGAAGTACACTAATGGCAGCCAGAGCCCTGGATATGCTTCCACCACCACCGTATCCACAAAACTTTTCACCCACTGGCCTGTATTCCTCCTGCATTTGGCATCATTGCATGTGCTGCATAAGTTTGAAGAAAAAATTATGGACTAGGTTGGCCATATGGGATAATATCAGACTTATGGACTTGATTTGGACTAGGCTGGGATGTTTTCTCAGTATACAGTTGTTCTTTGCTATAAAGTTCCTTCTTCTATGTGTACACTCATATGTCTCTGGACTTGTTTTTCTAGTCAATCTGGATTAATATAGTTGTCTGTGGGTGACCCTGCTGGTATTTGAAATACTGGCGGCATAGCTGCCAGGTATTTTAGTAATGTGCAAGTTATCACAGTAAATTCAAAACTGGGAGCTTAAAAAATTACTCATAAACTGAATGAATTAGTAAATCCAACTCTCTTCCTAACTATTGAAATATTGCATATTAGCACTGTGGGAACCCTAGGGGTATAGTGGTTATATGTTGGGCTAAGAACTTGTAAAGTCTGCAGTTCAAAACCACTAGCTTCTCCTCAGAAGAGAGCTTTTGACTCCCATAAAAAGTTACAGTCATGGAGACCCACAGGGACAGTTAGTTCTGCCCTGTCCTACAGGACTTTTCTGGGTCTGCATCAACTCGTTGACAGTGAATTTAGTTTGTATCATTGGGAAAGTGTTAGACTGCTAACAGCAAGGTTAACAGTTCAAACCCACCAGCCACTCTCTGGGAGAAATATGAAGCTTTTAGAGCCTGGAAATTCTAATAAGAATCCCTGTGAGTGACAGTGGACTGGCTGGCAGTGGGATGTAAAGCTTCTACCTAGTAACATTGGACTTAACAGAAACAGTAAGCCATTTCTGGAGTTTCTAAGCTCTTCTTCCCTCAGACAGTAGAGGTAGATTTCTTCATTAATCATCACTGTTGTCAGTAAGTTTCTCCCTTGTAGCTAATAGTTAATAGCCTGATGGAATGTTGTCTTCTTTACAAAGTCCTCTAAGCAATAACTTCTAAAAGACAAAGTTCAATATTCTGCCATTTAACTCGGTTGGGGACAACACAATTTAAATAAAGCTCACATCTCTACAATTGGAACAATGGACAACTGCATGATAAAGAAAAGATTAAGTTGTCATTTCACTTGTATACACAATGCTTACCGAAGGAAATTAATAAAGGAAACATTGGACAAATCTGCACTGGATCTCTTTAAATTGTAACCAAGCAAAGATGTCACTTTGCGGTGAGGTTCATCTGACCCAAAGCATGATATTTTCAGTTCTCTCACTTATATTCCTATGAAAGTTGGACAATGAGTAAAGGAGACAGCAATGGGCAGTGTATTATTTGGGTATACATAAAGTTGTTATCCGGTGGAACTAGTACAACAATTTGGTGACTCTAAATGGTCTGAGATCAGAAGACGGTGCCAAGTATTTCTAGGTCAATCATCTACAAATCAGAATGAGACTGGCATGGATAGAGTCCTGGTGGAAGCAACCTTTTCGTTGTTGACTTGAGAAAGTAGATCTTAGACTTTTGCCTGGGAAAAGGAAATGAACTGTTATACATCTATCAGTTGACAGTAAGCGTCCTGGCTTCCTTCTTCTGAGGTCTCTTCTCCAAACTGACCCAGTTTCAGAAGCTTAAGGAGATGAAATCAGGGTGGGTGTTGATCAGGTATCTGAGAGGTTTAAGTTAATGGACAGCCTGTTGGCTCCTCTCCCAGACATTGAAAGGCAAAACTGCCTCCTTCCAAGGGAGTGTAATATTTCTGTGTGTTTGTTGTCTGGGGCCTCTGTTTGCCTTCAACTGTCAAAATGACATCATTGTTGTTACTTCTTCTACAATATGTGATTTGGTTTGTGTATCAGGAGAATCAGATTTGACCAGGCAGCTTTTCATTTGTATTTACAATCTTGTCTGTTCTATTTTTAATGTGACTCTCTGAGATACAAAATCCATTGTCATGAACTCTAGTCAAGCATTTCTTAAATAAATTAGAGGCCTATTATTAAGTTCCAACTGTATTACTGAAACTGTGATGGTTCTTGAGGGTCAGGAATTTTAATAGCTGTAGTATAAAACTTAATGTAGCCTTTTTCTTAACATGTTCTAATGGCTACGAACTATAGAGGACAGTTCTAAACAGAGTTGAATTATGAAGAAGACTTCAGAGTACATTTTATTTTGGAAAATGGCTGGATCAGGTTTAATATTGACTAGACAAAGCTGTTCAATAACTTGGATAAACCTATGTTTCTCTTTACTAAAAACCGACCATTCTCAGAACAGAAGCCAGCCTGTTACCTTTATAAGTTATGTCTTCTGCCCGAATCCTTTGTCTCTACTCCATAAAGAGGCTTTCTGAACCTTGAAGCCATTCCTCGAGTGACGTGGAATAGTGTAGAAGGAAGAAGGTCACATAAAGCAAGGTGCGATTGTTGTCTTTCTTGGTTTCTATACATCCTTTAGATTAGAACATCTCCTGGGGTGCACTGAAATACTAATAGGATTGCATGACTTCCTCTCGCATCCTTTTTAAAAGTGAAACAAAGAATAAAAACTTGTAGATGTTCAATGAATAGGCAGAGCAGAGGTGAGTCACCTCTAGATTATTCAGAGACCAATTCTGGAATATCCTGGTGACTTTGGGCCAATTCTGGAAGCCAGCACTCCTCAAAACAGTTTGTACTAGGCTTCAATTAGGGGGCTCTAAAAAGACCATAATTGTTCTTTGTGTTTAGCTTTCATAAAAAAAATAAGTTTTACTAATAGTCTCTGTATGTTTCAACCATAGAAATATGCATGTAATTTACAAATAAATATACATCTGCCGGAGAAAACTGGTATTTTTCCTCTGATTAAATGTGCACTCAAAGAGTGTTCTTTTGGCTCTGGGATCTTTACTCTGAGCACCCAGCAGGGAAAATCTGCTTCATTAACTTATCTTGTGCCCAGATTTTTTACAATGTTCCTACAAATTTATTGGTGGTGTATCACTGGATCACCCATGTCACTACGAACCCCAATGGATCATGTGGTGAATCATAACATTGTTCTAAATTCTCCTCCCTTTGCAACGACTTCTGGAGGAATTTCAGCCTTGGGCTTTACAGATTACTTACTGAAAAGAACCTGGGAGTTATTGCTATCCATTGGGTAATTAGGTAGTTCCAAGGAAAATAATAAAACTATTTTGTGCCTGGGAGATTAGAATGGCACACGGTGACTCATATTAGTCAGCTGAGTAATTATGTAATTACCAAAGAAGGGGAAGAAAACCCTTCAGCTTGTTTTTCCTAAGAGGCCCTTTTGGAAGCGTTCCAGCCCATCAGGTACTTACATAATTAGGTCGGGGGTGCAATCCATAAGGAAAGGCTGGGGAGATTCATTTTTTAAAAAATGTTTATGTAAAATAACTCAGTGGAAGAAGAAAAAGGAATTTTTAGAAAGATTTATTGCACATTCCGTGTCCACTACGTAGGAACCCGTAGCAAACTTTCAGGGAACACAGTGTTTCCTGGAAACTTGAAGCCATGTGAGCTTGGGGGATGTACCCGGAGAGGCTGCCACCTAATTGAGATGAATTGCCCTGTTTGTGAAACCTCCCGTGCAAGATGCTTTCTTTGAGTCACTCAGCATTGGTTGTTCTTATTGAGCCGACTCTACATTTACAGATAAGGAGAGGCTCAAAGGATTTGAACATAGGTCCTTCCAGTTCTAACATGCGGACTCTTCCATGACACCAAGCTGCCTCCCAGCAGTATTTCTGGACAGACTTATGCAGAGGTCCGCGTTGGCAGAGACTCGATGGCAGGGAGTTTGGCTTTGCCTTTGGCTTCAGCTTATTAGAGAGTAGCAGGATAATCGCTCCCTGCACCTCCTCTCTGTGTGTGAGTAATCCCTTCAGAGTGAAAAACGCAGCATTTCCCTAGTTCCGTGGGGGACTCCTAAGCACAAGACTTGCAGTTCAGACCCACCAGCAGCTCCTCAAGAGAAAGACAGAAAGACGGGGCTTTCTACTCTTGGAGACAGTTACCGTCTTAGACAGCCATAGGAGCAGTTCTGTCTCCCCCACAGGGGCCCTGGAAGTCAGCATCAACTCAGGGGATGAGTGAGTGACAGACTCTGGGCTGAAAAGTTAGCGTGACAATCTGGGCCCTCGAAAGGGCACATGTGGATTTACGACCTGAGTGGCCATAAACCTCACAGTGTACTCTGTGAATAGACTGAACACCTATCTCACACATGTATGTATGTATATACAACTCCATATGTACCCACACATCTATATGTACATACACATGTGTATGTACACGTATTTATGTACCTACACATGGGTGTGCATAAAGTAGAATTTTATCAGCAGAGGAAAACTCAAGTATTTTTTCTTGAAATGAGAGTTAATAAAAGCAGTAAGACTGCACTCTCAAAGGTAGATCATTGATGAGGCCATAAAGAACAACGTTCTAGCCATGTTTCAGCTCCCACAAGCTACCCTTTGTTTATATTAGGTATAAGGGAATTTAAAAGTTCTTGGGAAAGGGCTGAGCCCTGGTGGCGAAGTGGTTGTGTGTGGGTCTGTGGCCCATAGGGTTGGTGGTTCAAATCCAGCAGCAGCTCTCCAGGAGCAAGACTGGGTCTCCTACTCCCACCAGGAGGCAGTGATGCCCACAAAAAAAAAGTTCTTGGGAAAAAGGAATGAAAACAAAATTGAATTTTTTTTATTGCAAATAATGAGACAAAACTAAGTGTACATGAATTGTTGACTGCAAAACTGATGATCTGTTTGACCAGCCTTCATTCTGTTTCCAATAAAAAAATTGGGGGAATAAACAATAGACTTATACTAGAAGTCATACAAATTTATAATAAGATTATGGCCATTTTCTCATCTTATGAATCTACCATGTATATGTGTGTTTGTGTGTGCATACAGGAACATATATGTAATTCATGTACTTTCCACTATAATGGGTGATAGAAAATAAGTAAGGTTGCAGTCTGTCAAAGGTGGAGGAGAATTTGTGTCTCTGCATGTGTGCATGTATGTGTGTGTGTTTGTATGCAAATAAATCCTATATTTCTTTTCTTTTGTGGTGGCAGGAAGAGTGAGGCCATTTTAAAGGCATGCATTGTTGTGAGGAAAGAGGGCTTATTTCACTGTCCAGGTTTTGCCTAATGCATATTCACTCAAGTTCTTAAAATATGTTTGTGTCTACATTTCTATAACAGTATGTGTTGATTAAAGTTTATGAGACAACTAGTCTATGATCTGGTCAGATACATTTACTCTGGGTTAGGATTCATCTAGCCAGACAGAGAACTGTAGGAAGGAAGAAGGCTATTTCTGTAGAGAACTGAATAAAAGCCACTTTTTCTCCCTTCCCTTCAGTTATGACCAAGGTTTCAGCTGGTGTGGAAAAGACTTGTTAATTAAACCAATTTGAGGCAGCTCAGAAGTTACACTCTTTAGCTGGGCTTATGAAAGAATTGGAGCCAAGCGAGAAATCTATGTTTGCAAGGGCTAGCAGAGGCTCATCAAAGGATACATCCTCTGGAATTTGGGACAAATTTTGCAAACTTCTACTAGATTCTCATGCAAATGCTAGCTTCCTCAGCGCTGCCACAGGACAGTAAATGTTGATTTCACCTTCCAATCATTTCAGCATTGAATCTGGGGGAATGTGGAAAATTTGGGCTGATGAATTGCTTTCTTTGTTCCCACCTTTGGAACCTTCTTTATCCAACCGAGGACTTGTCATGAAAAATCTGGAAAACTTTCTGCGAGACAGGGTGTGAGATTTCGCAAAACAAAAGCTTAGGCTTTGAATCTCTCAGCCATCAAGATATGTGGCTGCATTGCATGATTTTTATTAGTGCTAAGTAGTATACATATAATTTGAATTCAACATCTCACATCATTTGGCCTTTGAAACTCAAAACCTCAAACTCATTGTCATTGAGCCATGTTAACTCATGGTGATCCTATCGGGCAGACTAGAACTGCTCCAATGGGTTTCCAAGATGGTACCCCTTTTCAGGGTAGAAAACCTTGGCTTTCTTCTGAGGAGCGGCTGGTGGTTTTGAACCTTTGACCTCATGATTTACAGTCACCACTGTGCCACTAGAGCTGCTCTTTTAGAGACCCAAAACAAAACAAAAACTCCATTGAGGAGTTCAAGGATTTGATACATGGTACCTCATTTCCTGGACGTTTATTCTTTTGATAAATATTCTTTCCTGTACTATGAATAAAAAATTAACTAAGGTTCCTCTTTCAAAGACCTTTGAGTTAGCAAAGGAAAAGACACATGTGGGAAAGTAATTGATTTTGTGTGCTATGGTAAGTACTGCCATCACCTACACAGGAAGAGGACTCTTTTTGGAGGAAGAGAAAGCTTCCAAGAGGAAAGAGTCCCAATCCTGTGCTCTAAAGGCCGATTAGTAGTTTTATAGGAAATGACCAAAGAGTGTTTCAGAGAGTTGGAAAAGCACAGGACAAACTTGTATAGGCTTGGCAAGGATCTAGATATGCATAACCTTTTGTGACATGTAAAGGGATGGCTGTGGATCAAGTGAGTCTGGAAACCCCTGCTCCCCCAGTCAGGACTGAAGAAGGAGATACAGGTGGTATGTTCCCTTTGACAGAGTCAGTCTTCCTTGAGCACACAATATATATGTCACCATCTTACAAAAAGCCAGTATGAAGTAGTCAATACTTTACACAATGATCTGTACCAAAGTTGAGATCGATGGCCTAGTATTTTGAAGTTTTTATTTCAATTTTTGTTGAGTGTTACACAGCAGAACACACATCAATTTAGCATCTCTGCATGTGCAGTTCAATGGCACTGATTATATTGTTTATGATGTGCAAACATTCATGCTCTACTTGTCTAAACAAGTCCTTCTCCTTTAACATAGATTCACCATGCCCTAAGCTTTCTATCTATTCCTTAAGAGCACAATGCTCAAGGCAGGCATACGTTACTAGTTTAGTTAAACTTCTGTTTGATTATAAGAACCCATCATGGCTTATCTACTTTTGGGTAAGTCTTGAACTGCTTAAAAAAAAGTGAGGGCTTGGTGGCTCAAACATACCAGCTGCTCTTTGAGAAATCAATGAAGCTATCAGCTCCCATCAAGATTTACAGCCTCAGAAATCTTCATCGGGTTGCTCTGAGTTGGATTTGACCCAATGACTGTTTGCTTGTTTGTTGATTGGTTTGTTGGTATATTCTTTGATTTTTTTTGTGTGTGTTTTTTAATTTTAAGAGCACTTGAGGGGATATTTTTAATTTAAGGATTAGGGTTATCTTAGAAGGATCATTTCAGGGTCCCATTCAAGCCTCATAGTTCCAAAGTGTCTGAATTCAATGAGAAGAAATTCTGCTCTCATTATCCCCCTTTTGATCAAAATTCTCCTATAGAATCCTAGATCAAATTTCTAGGGATAGTAATTGGGGATTTCCAGTTCTTCTGGACTCATGGAAATGTTTGCTGTTGTAGCAAACAGTTTATATCCTCCTCCTATTTTCCAGCTCTGCTTCCTCCTCCATTGCTCCAGGAAAATAGAAACTAGTGGTTTTATCTTAGATAACTGATCATTTAAAGACATTATGCCCAGTGAAATAAATCAATCACAAAATGACAAATACTATATGATCTCACTGACATAAAAGGACAAGAACATGCGTATGTTGCAAGAACAAAATTTAGTAGTGGTTACCTGGGGTGAGAAGAATAAGGAAAGTGGGGTTATTATGCATAAATCGCCGAGTTTTAACTTATGATGATGGGAAAATTACATTATGAGTATAGCTGCACAGCCAATTCAATTTCTGCCATTTATGTACACCTATTGAAACTTGAATAGGCCAAAGTTATGAAAAAGATATATAAAGAGCCTTCTGAAAGTTTGTGAGGGGAAACTCCACTATCTTTTGATTTCTTTCCTTTTTCCTACAAACATTTCTAACCCCCACTCCCATTTACAATAATTTCAATAATAAAAAGAGCAGCTGCTGAGACTGCTTATGTCAAAACAAATACTTCAAGGTACTTGGTTTCTTGGTTGGGTTTGGACCTCATGACACATCTTAGTTAACTGACCTAATATGCCAGATAGATTCTGACTCCTGGTGGCCATGTGGAACAGAGTGTAATCCCAAGGTTGAGAGTCTTTGTGAAACAGACTACCACATCGTTCTCCTACAGGACAGCGGGTGGATTCGAACCACCAACCCTGTGGTTAGTAGCGAAGCCCTTTCAGCACTGTACCCCAAGTGTTCCTTTTTGTGGAACCAAGCTCACGGCCATGACGTGGAAGAGCATGCAGAGCCGCCTTCTAGCACAGAGTAGAACTGCCCCCTCAGTTTCCAACGCTGACCATTCCACGCGCAAAACGCTTCAGCTTTCTCTTGCGGAGCAGCTAGTGATAGTGTGAACGACTGCCCTAGCAGTACCAAACCCTGCGCTATCATAACTCCTGATGCCACCAAGGCTCCTTTCTGTTGAACTACTATTTATTAAAAGTACTCACACTTCAAAAGACTCACGATTTCAGGGGGGGGTGGGGAGGAGGGCATTCCTTCTAATACATATATTGAGGGCAGTGATATAAGACGAAAAAAATGTTTGGGGAAAGAATTGAAATCGTTTCTTTTTAACCCTATGGCGGCGACTGTGACGTTTTCATAACATTGAATTAAATACATTTAATTACATGCCGTTTAATTAAATCCATTTAATTAAAATGCATCTGGTGCTAAAATTATATTTATATTTTTAATATATTTTGGTTGCTATATATGTTGATAACTATGAAAGTAAAGAGTAAAAATGAAAACTTTTTTCCTGAAATTAAAAATCCTGGCATTATGTAAAGTGCAATATATTTATATTTTATTTGCAAGATAAATATAAGGCTGTCTACTATAGAGGTTTACAGTCTTGTAAGTTCTCTCTAAGGTCACATTGAGATAGAATCCATTGATGGCAGTGAGTTTGGATTTGGGGTATATTTTATTTTAATTTTATTTAAGTATTTTACATAATCAGTTTGACAAGTCAGATAGTTACACAAAACTTATAACAAAACCCAGTCATTCCGTGCTTCAACATTTTCCAGGACTGATTTTCCACTTCATTAAAGCAGCCATTTTCATTTTTCAACTATTTCACATAATTTATTCACACTTTTGTTTTCTTTCATAACTTGGTTTTAGGCATCCTTTCTTGATTTCCAATTGTAGAAGATAAAGAGCTCACTGTTCACATCATGCTCATATATTCATTCTCATCCCTATTTGGCAGGATAGTTAGATCAGAATTTTGATGGAACAAAATCCAATGTTTGTGTAATTATTCAAACATTACAGATGAAAATGTAATATATGATGGTTACATTTTCTTCTATTGCATTAATTAGCCTATTTCTTTCTGACCACTTGCTCTTCTTCAACTCATCGCACAGTTTAATGTTGCAGTTCTCTCTGGTTTGCAAATGTGTCCATATGTTTTCCAGCTATGAAAATCTTGTGGGCCTCTTCCATTTGCTATTGTTTCCTTCCCATTCTCTCTAACCTGTGGATTTGTGCCTTTGGGGGAAAGGAAGAGATGAATGGGTGTCTTTGATATGTCACGTTGAACAAAAGCAGAATAGGCCTTTCCTTGTGTGGTCACAGAAAAGGAGTAGAACTGTACGTGGAAATGTGTTAATCATCTCAAGAAAAGAGCAGGTGTTAAGACAGAGCAGAGTTTAAACCACTTGTCAGAGATATTAAGAAACACAGATAAAAAGCAGGCACGGAGGAGGAAGAGAAATGTTTCTTTGCCAATGGGAGCCATCTATTTGTAAAGGTGGAAGAGGGAGGGAGAGTGTTTGCAGCAATAAGACAAGTTTTGACCTGATGTTATTATAAAGAAAGGCAAAAGGAAGCTAGGAAACAACTTCAGAGAAGCACAATTGGAGGGTGCCTCATGCTTTTACATAAAAGCACAATAGAGGGAAAACTCTTTGAATCTTAACTGCGTGAAAGTACAAGATGAAAAGGAGGTATTTTTGAAAATCAACTAGTATATGCTTGAAGTATCAAGTAAAAGTTTCAGAAGTAGCCAGTTTTTGTTCTATCACTTTCCCATTCAGAAATAGGACTACACTTTCAATTAAATTGCTAGTGTTGAGGATGCCATTATGCTATTCATTAGGAATTATAAGATGTTGGGAAACAGATATCTTAAGGAATTGCAATCAGAAAAAAAGGATGGGAGAAGCATATGGATATTAAAGATCAAGTGTGTGTGTTTGTGGGTGTCAGAGAAAGAAAGAACTATACATTTTTGCAGAGCAGAAATGACATTTATACTTTTATCCTTGATGGAAGATATGAAATTTGTTTCTGTGAAATAATATTTGAGACCCAAAAATGATGATAAAGGGATTTTGCATCAGGAGACAAAACTCAGTGGCATTCCATAAGGACTTGATGTACTTGGGGGAGAGCATTCCGATCCATGTATTGAAATCATTGGTTCAGAAGCTCTTGAGATAGCCTGATGGCACACTGCAGAAGACTGCTGCTCTGGTTCCTGAAGCATCAGTCATACTCTTCCACCTCTGGATTCAGAACCTTTTGACAAACATAAATAGGAATCAGATTCTGGAGTATGAACAGCAGGGAAGTGGGTGGAGAGAGTCATCAGACAGTGTACAATATGATAAAGTAATAATAATTTATAAATTATCATGGGTTTGTGAGGGTGGTTTGTGGGGAGAAACAGGGGGTGGGGTGTGGAGAATGAGGATTTGGTGCCAAGGGCTTAGATGGAAATCAAATGTTTTGAGAATGATGAGGGCAGTAGATGTCCAGATGTGCTTGACACACAATGGACTTATGTATGGATTGTGATGAGTTGTATGAGCCCCCAATAAAAGGATATTTTTAAAAGATAGGAATCAAATTCATATTATATTACCAGCAGGGGTTGACCATAAGAACTTAGGAGGTGTTGTTTAGAATATGCGTTTTGTCAGGCTTCCTAAACTATTACATACATGGCAACAAGAGAGCAGGTAGCCAATGGATGCAGTGGTTAAGGAAAGATCTACCAGGAAGCCATTGAGAGAAGGGCTAGGGATTCCTTATAGCAGAGTTATCCTTAGTGTTTGCTGCTATCAGGCCCATTTCCACTCATGAAAACTATGTTTGTGCAAAGAGGACCTGCCCTGTGGAGTTTTCAAGGCTGGAAGCCCTCAGCAGCACATTGACAGGTCTGTCTCTGGAGGTCCCTACCTCTCAATGGATTTGCATGATCAACCTTTCACACAGGGACAATCCCACCCGCACCAATACCAGCTGAGTAAGAAGCAAAACAAAGCAAAAGCACTGCCACCAAATTGATTTCAAATCAAAGCAACTCCATAGGCTATGCTAGAACTCATCAGGGTTTCCAAGCCTTTAAGTCATCCCATGAACACCCTCACCTTTCACCCGTACAGCTCCCAGTGCATTTGAACTGCTAAGTTTGTGGTGAGCAGTTCAATCCCTAACCTCCAGCACCTTAAGACGGAGGAAATATAAAGCAGAAAGTCAAGTAAAAGATTCAACTATGTAATGGATGCAGTATGATCTATCCCAGTCTTATGAAACTTGCAAGAAAATGAGGATGCTTCCAACACTGCTCTCTTTTCAAGAATAAAGTGGAAGTGACATTGTTTTGATGAAATTATGATTTGGAGAACAAGTCCCTCTCCTCCCAACCCCCAGGAGTGACTGAAAGGATGAAGAGATTGTGGAGTTTAGTAAGTAAGGTACCGGGGGTGGGGGGTCCACAGCAAATATTGGAGGAAGAGACAAATATATATAGATCTATCCTTTGGAGAGAAAAACCCAGAAGCTGTAGTTTTTAAAAAAAAAATCAGAATAAGATGGAGCTGGGTGCAGGGAGAGGAGCTGGGGTGCTGACATAGTAAGGAAAAGGGACAGAGAAAGAAGAAGCAGGTGAAAATGGAACTGGTGCAGATGCGAGCAAAGGAGGAGAAAAGCACCAAGTGGGACTATTGGGAAAGGGGAGCAAAAGGACTCACAAGTCAGGGAGTTAAATTTGAAGGGCTTGATTGATGATGGCTCTATTCACGGCAATGGAGTAGGTGTTAGAAGTAGAAATTGGGAAAGAAATGGTGCTTTGGGACATAATTCATGTGAGGGATCAGTGGGCTCACCATAAATGTATGTCCAAGAGAAAGTTGGGCATGGGAATCCAGCTTCAGAAAGAACACAAGCCTTAAAAGCGAGTCTGTGAGGAGATAGGGGCCAGAGCATAAAACAGTAGTTCAGAAACTTTTCCCCTACCCCACTCCCAAAAACAAAGGGAGAGGGAAAAGAAAAACAACAATTTTCTCCATGAAAAAAAATGTTGTGTTGATTTACATCCTGGATGATGCTTCGTATCTCCCCTTGGCTGGTCTCATCAGAAGTTCTGATGCCATTCCTCACCCTCAAAGATGAAGGCTTCTGAGAACTTGAAGTTAGCCAAGAATGTCTCACATGGAAGTCCAGTTAACTGCTAGCTCCTGTTTTCTTCTGCAGCTATTGTGGTCTTGGGTCGAGTGGCTGCATCTTCTGGGTCTCAGTTTTCCTCACACTATTTATCAAAAACTCGGCATACAGCATGCATGCACTAAATGCACCACAGAGTAGGTTGCCCTGAGAAACAGCCAGTAGCGTCACTTTTCTCCTTATGCTCAGACTTGAGCACCTTGTCAAACTTTAAACTTCACAAAGCTATTAACTTGGAAATACATCAATATTTAAGTGTAAGTTGTATAAAGTTAAGTTAAACATCCTTTCCCATAAAAGCTAGATAATCCTCCAAATATAATAAGTAGCTTAAAACAGACTTAAAAACATTGCCAGATTTAGCAAATACAAAACAATCAATTATAAATTTATTTAAGATAAATAATAAATGCTTAATAATAAAAGTAGCCCCCATGTCATCTTTGGGGTATACTTGTACTTCAAATTGTTTGCTACTTATCTGAATTTAGAACTCAGTTTGTGTGTTGCCCCATTAGCTGGCAATCCCATAGAGGAGACGATCACATCTAAAGCAGGGAAATGCCTTACTCTTGGGATGGCCAGACAGAATCAACTCAAACCAAACCACTGCCTTTGAGGTGATTCTGATTCATAGTGGCCCTCAATATGGTTTCTGAGGCTTTAAATCTTTACAGGAGGAACTGGCCTCATCTATCTCCTCCAACGTCATTGATGAGTTTGAACTGCTGACCTTGCAGTTAGCAGTCCAATAATCATCAAAACAGTGTTGTCAGGGTCAAACAGGGCCACCCATAGAACCTCCTGTGCTAGTCTGGGTAGACTAGAGAAATAAAATTCATAAACACACATTTGTATATAAGGGAGAGGTTTACATACAAGAGGAATGAAACATTGAGAAAGCATCCCAAATCAGCGCAGCCCAAGTCCATAAGTCTGATATTTGCCTTGCAATCTATAAAGTCCTCTTCAGACTCACGAAGCACTTGCAATGACACCAGGATAATCACAGACCAGTGGGTGCAGAGTCTTGTAGAAGCATCTTGGTGCTAGCAGGGGTCCCCTCATGGCTCCTCCAGTTTCAAGGACTCCGGGTCAATCACCATACTTTCATGTGTCTTGTCGGCTACAATGTCTCCCAGGGAGTCAGCCTTGTGTCTCATCAGTAGAGTGTCTCCAAGGGCTTGAGTAGTATCCCTCACCTCCCAAGAGGGAAATACAGCCAGATTTCCCAGAATTCACAGGAGAAAGCCATTGGCAATCTCCAGATTGACAGGCTAGGCTCCACCCCTACACTCTTAATTCGCAAATTGACACCAGATTAGGCGACTGCCACACCTCCAAATGCAGAAGCCACCATATTTGGGGCAAAGGAGCATTTAGATAGCTTGTGTATGTCCCTAAAGACCAGCTCTTAAAGGCTGATCCTCTAGGGGAAAATAGTGGTTGTCATGAAAAGGTACTGAAAACATTATTTCTTCGTTGTTTTTTTCTTTGAACAGTTTTCACTATGTTTCATGATTTATGCGATTCAGTGGTTTAAACATAGTATAGATCAAGATTTTTATTTTCTTTCAAACCATTTTATTAAGACCTAATTCAATCGTTCATACCCTTCAACAGTGAATCATAAATCTGTTAATTCTTACTTTTACTTTAAAGTATCTTTCCTCACGCTTGATGTATTTTTACACTTCACGCTGTTCATCTAAAGAGAAAATAGACCAGTGGCTTTTAGACATGACAAGAGAAGTAGTAAGGATAGAGCCATGAGTAAGACATGAAATACTCTTTGTTCTCTTTTTAATGAAAACAAAAAGAAATGTGAGAGAGAGAGGCTGGGAGAGACAACTTGGCAGAAGCAAGGAGAGTGCCCTCCTTCCCCTCTCATTACCTGGACTCTATCTACTCTTATTCGCAGTTTTGTTGTTTATCATTTGGGAGCATTCCTGCTTAATTAAGATAGGAGCTCAGAAGAATTCTGAAAGTAATTAAAACTGCCCAAAATGAGAGAAGATGGAGGAGAGATTTTATAGTTTATAAATCAAGGACGTTACATTCAACATAGTAAGCCACAGCAAACAAACCCTGGGGCACACAGGGTGTGACTTAGGGGAGAGTGTGGTTATAATAATTCAAGTGAGTACAAATGATGGACGCCCTACTCCCGTCATAATAAAAAAAAATGCTTGCCATAGAGTTGATTCCAACTCATGGTGACCTTGTGTGTCTTGGAGAAGAATTGTGCCCATAGGTTTTCAATGGATGATAATTCAGAATTTGCATCTTTTGGGTTGACTTTTTGATTAGTAGACAAATGTGTTAACTGATTACACCATCCAGACATATCACAGGCTGGGTTAGATAATGTAATTTTTTATTCTGGTTTCTTAACCTTTCCTTGAATGTGGAGAGAGGCAAGACACTGACCAAAACTCTTTCCAACTTTCTCAACTTTGAGTAAGTTACAGGATTAAATTGACTTCCTCATTGAGGGCCTTATCCTCAAGATAAGCTGCCACTCGTTCTCCTCCCTGTTTTGTATGAAACATAGCTACTCACCTGTCTCTTTCCCTCACAAAATTGTAAGCTTTGGGGAAGTGGGGGAGTAAAGACCAGGCTTTATTTCGATTTACCTCTACGTTAGTTCAATTGCAGTTTCCTTTGCTTAGCAGGTCTTCAGTAAATGCTCTGTGAATTCAATTTAATTGAATCTTTGGCAGCAGTCCCTCAGAGCCGAATGCAAAAAAACCTCATGAGGCATTCCAACTAGGAGCCTGCCTAGGAAACATCGAGTGTCCTTTCCTCTAGTTATGTGTGATCTATGGAGGAAAAGAAAATGAAAATACTCCTGAAAGTGACGTGCAAGGAGATATAAAGAAATTCAATGTCCATGAACACTTCCGTGAGTGCAGTGCAAGTGTTCCATAAATACTGATGGAGTGTTAATGAGGTAATGGGTTTGGAGGTCACTCTTGCCTGTTAACTGTAAGGTCAGAAGTTGCAAACCACCAGCGGGAGAAAAATGGGGCTTTCTACTCCTGTGAAGGGTCCCAGTCTCAGAACGCACAGGAGCAGGGTTCCCTTCTCAGTGGGGTTACTATGAGTTAGAATCAACTCAATGACATTAAGTTTTGTGGTGGTGGTGGTGGTGGTTGTGCTTTTGGTAGTTGTGGGCGGTATAATTGCCCCATGCGTCTCTGTTTCTATTGCTGTTTATTGCACTCCAGAGGCCTCTGACTCATCGTAAGCCTGTATTTAACAGAAAGCAACCTTGCTAGCCCGATTCCATGTTGGTATGTTGGACTCCAAAGCTGTAGGAGCTGTCCATGTCATTTAGGATTTTTCCCTGGAACAAGGTTAGGATTTGTATGTTAGACCAACTAAATAGAGGTAGGGGGATATTGACCATAAAATACGACCTCTACAATGTCCATGAAGAACACTATCTGCAATCATATTTAGAAATGTTAAACTTTGGAAGAGAAACGAAATCAGGGGGGGCACCTTTACCCCATGAACTTCACACAATCACCAAAATGCCTTCTGTGTGCCAGCTGAAGGTCCGCCTGGGCCCGAAGATGTTCTCCATCTCCTGGAGAATGAGTTGGGGATCCACAGAGATATGTGCAGGTAGCCCCAGATTTAAGATGGGACACTGGTCCAATAAAACATTGTAAGTCAGCTGTGATTGTAAGTTTTCTATCATTTTTGTTTTTCATTATTATTGGCTTATTATCCATATTTTTATGAATCCCATTTTTGAGCATCTACCAGTAGACATCCAAGGATCTCATCAGCAAAAAAAAAGTGTCCAGGCATCTTGCTTTTAAACAATTTTCCCCACGTCCCATGATGTCCTAAAAAAGTCCCAACTTTTGAAAAGAATGCATAACAAGCTAGGGAACAGCAGGAGAACGGGAAGAGAATATCCCACGTCTATCCCCCCACCCCTCCCAATCAATGATGTCCCGTTTTAACAATGGTCACTTTTACTATTAATGACAAGATGTTACCAAACAAACAAAGGCTCTCTTAAATGTAGTTCATGATAACTCACATGCATCAGAAATCAGAGACTACCTGTATTTCCAATAGTTTGATTGGTTCAAAGATGCTGAGACTCTCGGGTGAATTAGTAGAAGCTGTGGTGTTGGTTCAAGCATAGACTCACAGCCAAGCTACCCATAGCTTCAAAGTCATTCACTGGTTCATTTCTTCCTCCAGACATTTCTCAAGAAGGACACAGATAAGAGGGATGAGAATCTATAGATAAAGTACTTGTGATTCCTAATCTCTGAAAGACCCTTTCTTGTGAGAAAGAGAGGCATGTGAGTTATCCTGGCCAGAGTGAGGAGATAAAGCTGAGGGAGGCAATCTGAAGGCAAGTACTGATAGGAGGAGTCTGGTGGGGAGCCGCGTCCCTTTCACTTGGGAATTTCTGCAAAGGTTCTGTGTCTTGGCTGTGGACTCTCTTGTATGTGTATTGGGACACACAGGCAGAAGGCTACTTCAGGTATAGGGCAGGATGAGCAAAGGTACCTCAACACACACACACTCTTCACTGTTATTAAATCGATTCCAATGCATAGCAGCCCATAGGACTGGGTCGAACTGCCTCTGTGGGTTTTCCAGACTGTAATTCTTCATAGGAGTGGAAAGTCTTAGCTTTCTCCCACTGGGCAGCTGGTCGTCAAACTGCTGACCTGGAGGTGAGCAGCCAACGTGGAACCACTCACCTGGGCATCTCTTCCAGGTGGGAATATATTTTCTCCTATCCCTTGACAATAGGAGGGGTAAAAGGAGGGGCCATAGCAGCAGGAGAGATCTGAAAAGCAGGAAGCTACGATGTCAGAGTGGACAAAAGAACATAGCAGAAAAGGTTGGAGGCTTGGAAAGCAGAGGACACACAGCCACTTGCCAAAGTCTAGCCCCGCTCAGAAATCTGAGAAGAAAACCCCGATGATGTATGTGCTCCGACCAGCAATATATCGAAAGCTGCGAGGAGCTGAGAGTTATTGAGCTAGTTCAAAGCAATCTCGATTATTGAAAATGAATGAAATTGAATTCCACTTCCTACAGAAAGTCATTTATTGAGAGACCAAAGCAATTAATATTGAAAATAAAATAATTGTGAACTTCTGAACTAAATCACCATGCAGATCTAATGTCCTGTCTCATCAGTCTTTAAATACTTCATGGACTAGAAAATTGTGATGCTCGTCTCGGAACCGAGGTCCTTCGTGTCATTAGCACTCATGTGTTCGGCTTTTGCCAGACAGCAGTTCTTGAGAGCAACACACAGAAACCCCAAGTTGCAGAAATAGTGGTCAAATTTAAACTACACCTCCTTGTTTCTGTCTGTGGCTTCAGCCTGGAGCTTAGTCCTGTCCCTTGATAAATCAAGAAAAGAATGGCCCTGGGAGGTATTCTGCAGCTCATGGGCAGGAATGGCCATGTCTCTACCTAACTCCAAATGTGGCACAGGCCTGGAGGACCTGTTACCAAGGCCTGACCTGAAAGATCCTGTAGTGCTGATATCAAGCACGCCTGTGTCTGAATTGATGTATGAGGACTCAGGAATTAAAACCTCGGAGACAGAGTTGGCACGCACAAGCAAACTCACACAAGCCCCTTCTTGAATTGCTTTGCTTGATGGGAGCACTCTGGAGCCTCACAAGAATTGGCCACCCCCTATCCTGATTCCTTTTCCCTGGACCCATCATGAGGATTGGGGAGAAAATGATTTATTAGGAAGACTTGGAGAAGGGTAAGACTGGCTAAGGAGAAAAGATAATAAATGGGTTGCATGAAGGGTGGTATAGGCTAGATCTTGCGTATCGAGAGCTTAGAATCAGGGTCTGACGCAGGCAGGGATCATCTGAACCAGGGGGGCATGGAAGCTGGAGGACTGTAGTTTGATGTCCCTCTCCATGTGTCCTTTATATGTGTCTACTGCTCTCTCCCATGGTAGTACTTAGGTAAACTACATGATTCTATTTTGAGTTTTCATTTTACAGAAACGTACCATATGTACTTGTGTGTAAACCAAGTTTTTCCAGCACAATTTTTAATGCGTTTTTTGTAGTAAAATTAGATACCTTGACTGATATTCGGGTTGGCTGATACTCCGGTATTTAAGGTAATTAAGAGTGGCATAGTGGTAAGTATGAAATACCACCCGTGGTATTTCTTCAGAAAGAAACATAGAGGTCAAATACGGGGGACCTCAGTGGAGGCAGGATGTTTTGAGAGGGATGATGGCAAGAAGTAAGCAAATGTGGCCTGCATACAATTGATGAATGTGTGGATCATGATAGGAGTCATATAAGCCCTAATAAAGAGATTTATTTTTTAAAAAAAAAGGAGTGGGGAAAGAGGAGCTTATACCAAGGGTTCAAGTAGAAAATATTTGGAAATGAATATGGCAACATACGTACAAATATGCTTGATACAAATTATGTATTGAATGCTGTAAGAGACCCCAATATAATCATTGTGGGGGGGGGGGAAGAAACATAGAGGTCATGGGATGTTTGGGTTTTAAGCCTCCAACAGATTCACAGGTGCTGGCTATTGGGAAGACTGGCATCTGGGGAGTTGATATGGACAAAAGGTAGTAAAAAACTCAAAGGGATGATGTGGGCAGTAGTCTGACAGCGGCTGCTACCCTAGCTGTGCCAGACAAGTCATGGCTTTCATGGAACACTGCTGGGACAGTATCTCATCTTGCCAATCCATGGCAGCAGAAAAGAACCCTGTATCAGCATGCTGGGAAAGAGCCCCAGCTCTGACTGAAAGCCTGCTCTGGTGGGCATGTTTCAAAGGGGCTGAGAGATGCATTCTATCTTGGTAGCAGGCTGGTACACAGACACGTGGAAGGCACTCTAGTAAGTGAGAAAATCAAACCAAGGTAGGGGTTGATGTCTCTACCGCCTTCAGGGGCTAGGTAAGTAATCCTGGCCAAGAAAGCTCCACATTGGCTAAATATGAGGAGACAGAAGGGCAGAGCCTCTGAAAAGCTGGGGAGGTGTACCCATCTACAAGCACTGAAAGTCAGTATTTACGAGGACTGGCAGACCAAGCAGAGTGTATGATGATTCCAATTTGGCTGCTAGCCCACCAGTTTGCAACACAGAACATCTAAAATAAATGACCTCAATATGTACATAAATATGGTTTGGACCTTGTTAGACATTTTCCCAGAATGCAGGAGGCAGATAGGAGAAATGTACTTGAATAGACCTACTGGATTTTTGCCACTTGTTTTAAAATTGAGACTCTCTCTAAGGTCCTCTTAGTGATGCATTATAATGACATCTTCAGTATACAACCCATACCTAATGCTTTGTTTCGTACTCTGAACTATCTCAAAGAACAAGGAAGGCGAATGCATTTTTTTTTTTTGCTGAAAATATTGCTACCAACACCTTGGAACAAAGCACCCTTTTATTTATTCATCAGGAGACGCACACGCAAGCACACACACAGCTCTCAAATTCTCCCTGCCACTGTGTCCATTCCAACTCACAGGGATGGAAACCTCCTCTTGCTCCTTAGGAGTAACTTGTAGTTTCAAACTGGTGACCTTGAGTTAGCAGTCCAAAATGTAAACCGCCAAGCTTCCAGCGGGTTTCTATACACACACACATTCACAAGATAAAATAAAAAACTACCATGATTTGATTCTTGGTTTGACCTTCCCCAGAATCAAAGCAAAACCTCTTAGATGATGAAGCATCCATTAATATAGTGCCAATTATGAAGCCTTAGAATAAACATAATACTATTCACTGTGAGTGTACAGACCTTCAAGGTTAGGCCTTCCTAAAATTGTACACATGCATCATGATGGCACTCTTCAGTATTTGTGCCGAGACACCTGTGGGTTTCCACCATGATCAAACAATTTGAAGCTTATGGACTAAGTCTGAATGATCCTATTGTTACATTTAAGTATTTCTGCAAAAGAAATACATGCTTTTGCATTCAATATGCAAACCAGTCCTATTGATAAAGTGTCGTCAACTAGTAAGGAATTGTATTAATGTTTTGAAATAAACATACTGGTATATCGATTATGGCTTAACATAAAATACTGTATCCTTTAAGCACTTGTAGTTATCTCTGTGCACTTCCTAGTTAAATTTGAGTTGTGCTTTGATATTCTAGCTATTTTTTTCCCTCCAATTTAAATTTGAAACAGAAAAATTTAGCCTAGATTTTGGGTTTATGGTGCCTTAGAAAACTCATATGCAAAATAAGCACAAAAATAAAACCTCAATTAATATAGATTGCCTTATCTCACTGACTGAATTTGCCAGATAATTGAGTATATTTCTACTTCAAATTTGCATTGAAGGTTTGGAATAAGAATGGTTTACTCATTTGTGCCCTCTGAAACAAGGAAAAATGAGGGTTCCTTTTGTTTCAGTTCTTGACCATTTAATTATATCTGTGCTTGCTTTTAGATTTCAAGCTTTATTCATTCAGATATACTGGAAGAAGGATAGTCGACATGACCCAGAAACTTAAGACTATCAATTATATCAAAAGAAATGTAATGTACTTTTATTAGAACATTGTACCCATAGTTTAACCAATAACATTTTCCAGGGCTGAGCCTCGGTGGCGTAGTGGTTGTGCGCGGGACTGCGGCCCACTGGGACGGAGGTTCAATTCCAGCAGTGGGGCTGGGCCTCCTACTCCCACCACCGGAGAGCAGTGATGCCTAAAAAATAAAAAAAATTTTAAAAATAATGTTTTCCAAAATAACTAGAGAAATAGCATTATTACTTAGAAAAGGATGTTCTACATAGAACTGTTTAAAAGCAAGTTGTATACAATATTAATGTGGAAGTCTGTCTTTCTAGGTAATAGGAAGATACACTGAGAGTTGGCCTTATGTTTACTTTTCCCTGTACACTGTTCCTCTCTGCACATGCCCAAACCATGGTGTGATCATCATCCAGACTTCCACTTTGATCAGCTTGTAAAGATTGGCTCTGCAGCATAACATTCCTGTTCATTAACTTACACCTAAATGGCACCAGAGTGCCATTCGGTTAATTATATTTAGAGTTCAAAGTTTTGATTATGGCTGATTTATCAGATGTAATCTTTTAAAGGCATAAAATTAAATAATGGCTGTACAGTCAAGGAGGTTAACTTTCTCTAAATCATTTAGATTAATGGTCTTATCCCCTTTGCTTTCCTGTGGTCATATTATGTAAGCTCCAAAACTTGAGTCCAGGGAACGTTTTAACAACTTTGGAATGTTGCAGGAACCACTGACCAATGCAATGACTCTGATGATATAATGCTATAAAACTTAAGTAATTGTGTTCTTTTTTAGCTAAACTCATTAAAAAATAAGTTCAATGAAGCTGTGCTAAGCTAGCCAAGCCCCAAGCTTATGATTAAATGTGTGGGTGTACCAACACTGAGCAGGAAAAGCTAAGAAACACAATAATTCCATTTGTTTCAAGAGGAAAAAAAATTCTTGAAAGACTCAATATCCTAAGACAGAGAATAAGAGTGCTATGAGAGAGTCAAAATCATTTTCCTTATTTTCTTTAATGTTCTTTTCACAGATTTTAATTTTTTAGCACAAATAAAAAGCTAGCAATTAAGTATTCAGCTGATCCAAACAACTTGCTTTCACTCAGTAAAAAATATCATTTTCCTGAGTAATAGGATGATTAATTCTGTAGAAGTATGGTTATATATCCTATACTTTAAAGTTGTTTTATTATTTAAGCTTATTAAATAATCCCTATAGATAATAGGAAAGCAGTGTCAAAAAAGTTGAAAATCACCGAAGAATAAGAACAAATGTACTCATAATTACATCACCAAGATATGAACTAGTATACATATTCTAGAGATATGCCCTTTTAACCACTGTCTGGTACCCAGCCTTTTCCCACATAAAGATCATTAAGTCCAAGTACTGTTCCACCATGACTGATGATCATTTGAAAGTGTGCTTGAGGCTGGCTGTCAGCAGCTACTGTCTGGACTGTGCATTCCTTGCTTGTTCCATTCAGTGCAAATCATCTGAGTAAACTAGGTAGTGACGAAAAAATGCACATAGTTCATGGTGTTGTGCAATATGGACTCATGCAATTATGCAAGGTACATAAACATACATTGAACACAAATAGAATTCTCAACGCATTTATGAATAAATGTAATAAATAAAATTAAAAATATGCTTTGCGGAATGAGTCCTGGTGGCACAGTGTTTAAGTGTGGGGCTGTGGCCCACTAGCTTGGCAGTTCAAATCCAGCAGCAGCTTTCCAGGAGCAAGACTGGACCTCTCACTCCCACCGGAGGGCAGTGATGCCCCCCCCAAAAAAAAATAAATAAAAAATAAATAAAATAAAAAATATGTTTTGCATTTTTGTTGTTGGTATATCATTTTAACTTGATCATTTTTTAAGTAGCTCATATGCTGAAAAAGTTTGAGCATCCCCTGCCTAAAGCTCAACACTTAACCTACCTTGTCAACAGAGCTCCTGTGGGGTAAGATAGAAGTGACCAATTTATTGTATCAGTTTGCCAGCGATTTCTGTTTACTGTATCCCCGTATGTTTTCAAACTGTTGGCAAAAGCTTGGATCAAAATGCCTACTCTTGAGATTTCCAGAGAAAGGAGTAACATGTTTTGCATGGAACTTTGGCATTATACTTTATTCTAGAGTGATTTAAGAAGAAGAAAATTTTTTGAGAGGGGAAATCTAATTATACTGAAAATAAAATTTCATTTACCCATCATTTTCTTCATTATCTATTGTTTCTCATAGGAAAGATAAGTATGGACATGATTAGCAAAGAAGGACATTAAACTATTGTAGGAAAAACAAGGAGTTAATATAATGTTGGTTAACCATAAATTTCTCATCTGTATTGTAATCATATTTTTATTTACTCTTCAAGTGAACTTATTGTGGAAGTTCAATTGAATATTTGCAACAGAATTTCTATAGCAGTTCCAAATTGCTTTATTGGCTTTCTAATTCATTTGGAATTTAATGTACTTCTTATGTCTTAGTAACTTTGTTTTCTTCTCCACTTGGTGTTCATTTGAGCACTTTAAGATTTGAAAGCAGCTTCCTTTCTTTAAAATTCACAGCAAGTTATTTCACTCTTACCTAAAAGTAAGCTAGAAGTAAGCCTATTAAATTATTGCTGTAGTTTTAACACCAATATATTGACTGCTTAAATCTTATATCTTAGAAAGCATACCATTTTATTCTTGTTAACTGTCACTAATCATGATACTGACACAGCTCAGAGAAAAATGATAAGACTGGAAGTTGATTCAATTTTCACTTTGAGTAGGTGAATGCATCTAAGATCAATTTGAAAAAGAATTTAGTCAAACTGATATTACGGCACATGCTCTACTAAAGTATAAATAATTAAAACATTTGAGCATTGAATTAGGAATAAAGAACATATAATGACACAAAATAGGGCTTAGAAAAAATTCTTAATCAAGATATTTAAATTGAGTGAAAGTAGCATTTTGACTTACTAAGGAAACAATGAAAGAATCAAACAGTGAAGGAGAAAAATACAGCATAGAAATAGCATTATGGTAATAGATAAATAAATGAAAGTATATTTGTGAGTGTATGAAATACATATAATGTAGACAAACCTGTAATAGCAGTAAAAGTAAACAATTTGAAAACTAAATAACATTGAGTAAATTGTGATTCAGAGAACATAAAAGACACAGAAGAAAGGCCTGAAATTGTGACTCTTGCGACGAGCAGAAGGCCTCATCGCTTCTCTTACAGAGGGGGTGGTGGCTTTGAGCTGCTGATCCTGTGTTATAGGAGCCCAATGTGTACCTCAATTTATGGACAAGGTTCCTGAGTGGGAAGTCTTGTGGATCCAGTGACAGTGGGAGCATCTCAGTGCTAGCAGGGGTATCCACGTGGCTCCTCCAGCTCCAGGGCTCTGGCTCCATCAGTGAGTCTCGTTGTGCCTTCTCAACAAGAATGTGAAGCAGAGAATGTGTGTGTCCCACCCCCAAGCAGGAAGACAGGAGTTCCCAGAATCCTCAGGAGAAGGCCATGCCCACACAGAGGTCATATTGGCTATGACCTGATTGACAGGTTAGATTTTACCCCTTTACTCAAGTTGATGTAATTACCACACCCTCCCACCTTTCAGTTAGCAGCTAGGAATATGCACTGTTTGCAACCTAGGGACACCTTAAAAGAGTATGCTGGTAGTGCTATGGAATTGATTCTGATTAAGGTGGTCCCTTTTGTGTCAATATGATAATTCCAGAAAGTGCCACATATTGGAGAAAGGCGAGGCTTTCTTCTTCCATCAATAGTTAGTCTTGGAAACCCATGGGAGAAGTTCTACACAGTCCTATAGGATTTCTACCAGTCGGAATCATTTGATGGCAGTGAGTTCTTCTGCAGGAGAGCAGGGAGGAGGGATGGTCCAAAATACCTTTCAGCTACTTAATGATTTGTGTCAGGACATCCTGTAGACTAAGGACATAATGTAAATCACATTAGGAGCCACTTCATTTACGGATGAGAAAACATCGACTTTGGGGGGCTGAGGCCTGTCCAGGGTACTGTGGGTCACATTTTCTGACTCCACTTCATGCTGAGGGATGAGTGACTCTTTTTGCTCCACATCACTAAAAAAGAGGTCTGAGAAGTTGTCTGGAGGAAGCAGAATCAGGATTGAGATCTCTCTGATTTAGTGAGTTTCAATTAATGAAGACTGACTTCTGAATGCCAAATTGCAGTCATCTAGCCCTTTCTAGTAGTAGCTGGTGTTCTCCAACCTTTGTGGCCAGGGTAGAGGCACAGAAAGGAGGTGAAGAAGTGGGGGAACGGATGCAGAGATAAGCTTGCCTCTTTGCAAATGCCAAAACTAATTTCAATGATTGCTTAGCAATAAATAACTATAATCAAGATTAAAGCAAACAGCCATACACTTAGGATATGAGAATAGGAATTTTAGATTTCATTATAAGATTGCAATCTCATCAAAATAGTGATATGATGGCAATGGATTTTCATTTTTCCTCTATTTCTATTTCAACATTATCTCATAAATAAATTCTGATACAAGTGATCTCTCAAGTTCACAAGAGCTCTATTTTATTCATATGCTGGCTTATCCTAAAAATATCTTTTTGATGTACAGCTTCAATATTCTTGCCACTGCCATGACATCGGCAATCAAAAACAATATTCTTTTTATCTGTGCTTTTGTTTTGTTTTTTAAGATATATTTGTAGGTTAGTCAAGCATTCAAATGAGTAAAAACAAGGCTCTGAGAAAGAAATCCTTTTTAGGACTTCCTTTAGTGGTGTCCAGGCATCTTTGTGGCTCAAATAGCTGATTGTTCCAGGGGAAATAAAAGAATAAAGATATTTATACAAAGCAGGTAACTTAGCCCGGTCTCATTCTCAAATGTAGGGAAGGGCAGGAAGCGATCTTCCCCCTTTTTATATGAATATTCCATTTACTAGAGGGAAGTGTTGAGTTTTCAAACGATATCCTGGTATCCTATAAATAAGATTCTAAGACCATATAGGCAAAAAATGGCTGTCTCACCTTATGACAATTCCATGGACACTTGCAGCTCCAAAAATTAACCTCTAGACCATTGCCATGGGTTTCAGTCTTTCTAACCCTCCGAAAACTTTTATTTTCCGAGGCTTCTAATTATGAAGATGATGAGCCAATAGCATGATGAATGAGATTAATTTAGGTGATTGTCACAAGGAGAGACTAAACTGGAGCAGTACACTGATTTCCAAGGACTGGTCTAGAGTTACCTCCAATGAGCGCCCCCCCCCCCCACACACACACACACAAACACAGTTTCTAGAGTCACTTCTCTTGTGAAGTCTTTTTTCTTTTTTACAGGTCATAAGTGTATAGTTTATTCTAAACAAAATGTGTTTAAACATGTCTGCGATCACTAGATGGCTATAGAGGAGTTCTTGGCAATATGCTTCTCTTGGTCTTATTAAGGAGCTTCAGTGGTGCTGTAGGTGAGACATTGGATTGCTAACTCCATGGTCAGAGGTTCAATGAGGCTGCCTGCTCCTGCTCGTGATTGTTCCCTGGGTGTCAGGAAACCTGCGAAAACTGTTTTACCAGAGTCCCAACCAGGTTAGTGGCCAGGTCCGTGAACCAGCTCCCCGCTGTTGCGTTGTGTGCAGGAGGTCACTAAACCAGTCGCCTGGCCCCCCTAGACCTCGTCCTTGTCACTTGTGAAATGGGTCATAAGAGAGAAGTGTCCACCTGTTGGTGTGAGTGCGCATTGAGCACGACCTGCGGCAATGACCTAGCACCTCACTGCCGGGCGCCACGGGCCTATTGGGGGCTCCTCTTGTGAAGTCTTTGAGTTGCTCATTCTAACTCCTGCAAACTCATTAATTTGTATGCCCAGATGGTCCCCAACTTATAATAGGGTTCTGTTCATTCAACTCAGTCAGTCCTCATAAATGTGGATTATCTTAAGTTTTTATTTTTATTATCGTCTGTTATTCTCTTATGTTTAAATTTAGTCTCTGTCCTTGGGGGTTGATATGAGAATAACAGCAGTAGATAGCATGCTACATATATGCAGTGCATATTACTAATGACAAGCTGTATACCCACAGAAAAAGTTGTACATACAGTTCACAGTAGCTCAAATATATTATCAGTCAGAAATTACTTGTCACTTTTTACCTGCCAAATAGTTCTTTATTGAAATACTAAATTTCTGAAATATTGGCATTAAAGAGCTAAGTATCAAATTAATCTGTATGCTTTTCCTCCAGATGGGTACTTTTAAAAGAAATCTGAGTCCTTTTGATATTCAGAGGATAGTTTTATTCTACTGGAGTATTAAAGAATAATGAATCTTCCAATTATGCAATCAGGACTAGCTATGCATTGTGCTAGTGTTATATGATTCTGGCACTAAGGCCTTCTGTGGCTGTGTTCATGACTATCCCGTAACCATGGCTGAGGCAGGTGCATGACTTTCCACCCAAAGCATGGCCAGATTCATGGTTGACTTTCTTGTACTTCATTAAGTAGAGACTGATTACCACTTAACATGATGTTCTCCAGTCTACCAAATTTGTAAGGTAGAGCATACCTGACTCTTCAGGATATGAATCCTAGACATGAACTCAATGGCAGGGGACAAACCTATAAAGAAGGCTGTTAGGTAGCTGTACATAGACAGGGAGCAACAGTAGCCCTGGAATTGAAAGTCTGTAGAAGAAAGTCAAGGTTACATGCGCCTCTCAAGGTTTCAGTATTATGATGGCCTTTGAGGGCCAGCTGGGGAGTCCTGAGTGGTTTGAACGTCGAAGGACTCAACTTACAACCCAAATGTTCCTAGATTGAGCCCCCCCTTAGAGTGACTCAAAAGAAAAACCTGTGAAAGTGCCAGCTCGTTCTAACCCCCACCCAGGCAGTCTGTTGAAGTGGACTAGAAGGCCAATGGTTGGTTTTGATTCAGAGGTTGCTCTGGAGTGTCACTCTCTTGCTTTTTTATTTTTAAGTCATTTTATTGGGGGCTCTTACAGCTCTTAGGACATTCCATACACATATTGTATCAAGCATATTTGTACATTTCTTGCCATCATCATTTCCAAAACGTTTTCTACTTAAGCCCTTGGTATCAGAGCCTCTTTTTTCCCCTCCCTTCCCTACCCTCCCACCCTCGTGAATCCTTGATCAATGATATATTATTATTATTATTATTATTATTATTATTATTATTATTATTTTGTATCTTACACTGTCCTTTGTCTCCCTTCACCCATATTTCTGTTACCTGTCCCCTTAGGGTAAGCTTTATATCCAACCTGTGATAGGCTCCCCTTTCTCACTCCAGCCCCTCCCAGGCCATGTCCCTACCCTGATACGGCTACTTCCACTATTGTCCCAGAGGGGGTTATTGTTCCTGGATTCCAGGTGTTGAGGATTCTTATCTGTACCAATGTGTGTTCTCCAGTCTAGCCAGATTTGGAAGGTAGAAGTGGGTCATGGTAGTGGGGCTTGGGTGGGGGCGGCAAAGTGGCGGGGAGGGGGATTATTCAGCAACTAGAGGAGTGGTATGTGATTTGTTGGTGCTAGACTGCACCTTGTTAAAATATAAAGGAAGATTTCACCAACTATAACAACAGCAACTTGTCCTCTGATGGTAGTACTGCTTCTCTACATGATTAGGGAGCAGTACAGCGGTGCGCTGCCTTTTATTCCCTCCCCCTCGTGCCCCACCACCCCCAAGCGACATGCAAAGGAGCAGAAGTTGGGCAGTAACCAAGACAAAAGTCCACTGCCACTGAGTAGCTTCTGAGTCATAGAAGTTAGGGTGATCTTTACAAAACAGAAGGCCTCATCTCTGTCCCATGGACGTTTGAGCCACCGACCTTGCAGTCCAAAAGCTGGAAGCACCACCGCCAAGGTCATACCAGTATGTAGAATAAATGGATTTTTTTTCAAAGTGTGACCCACAAGTTTTCCTATCACTCAAGATGTCTTGAGAAGTTACCTCCCCTTTTTAAAATGTAAGAGACATAGTTTTCCTGTTGGACTACTGGGCAATAAATAAATTGCCTTTGACAGGACATGCTTTCAGCTTCTTTAATGTCATATTCATTTTTCATTTTCATGAAGATTTATTTATTTTGATGCCTTGAACTAGTTTACTAGGATGTCATTGTCTGGCGCTCATTATTAAAGACTGTGGAGTCCTATACAATTTGGGAGAGCCTGTTTTATTATCAAATTTATTATCAGTAAATACCTTTCTGTGTTTAATAGTTTCAAACCAGGAGTGACAGATCATTTGACTAAATAATTTCTTTCTACCATATTCCTCAAATAATTGTCATTTAGGCACAAAGGCAAATTTGACAACATATTGTTTACTGAACAAAAATGTACTCTAACTCTTAGAATTCTAAAATTAGAATTCCCGCTAGTGGATAATTTTCTTCTTTGTCAATTTAATACACCTACTGGGTATGTGTACGTGTGTATGTATTTATATGTGTGTATATAGATGTGTCTGTGAAGATACACATTTTTCTTGCTTTATCAGTACATTAAGCAGACCACAAAGGAACTTAATATTTTTATATACCCAATTATAAAAAGTATATTTGTTATGGGATATTCTAATAATAAGGAAAAAGAGAAAAATAAAAGTCATTGACTTTCAAGTCCATATATATTATTTTCCTCCTCATGTCATTTAACCCTTCCCTTGTTAAGCAATTATCACCTGAGGAATTATTCCGTGAATGCTTTTAGCTCAGTTTCCTGGGCCTGTATTTACAGTGCTCTGTGTAACCCTGCATCTGACATGTGGAATGACACTGTGTGTCCTCCTTGTCCCAAACCTTGTCCCATTTTGCGTCATCAGTTGAGCAAATGGTGAACATATGGCAGACACATGCCTGGTGCCCCACATGGACCTTGAGTCCTAGAAATAAGGAGCCATGAGGAAACCTCTGCCAGCATCGGGACGCTTCTACTGCACATGCTTTGTGTGTAGGAAGGAGACTTTATAGACTGATATTGGATATGTGGGCTAATATCACACTTATGACCTTGGACGCGACTGGGTTGGGATGCTCTCTCAATGTCCCATTCCTCTTGTATATAAACCTTTCCCTTATATACATATGCATGTTCATTAATTTGTTTCTCTAATCTACCCAGACTAACACATCAAGGTAGGGGGCAAGGGGGAAAAGAGGAGCTGATACAAAAGACTCAATAGAAAGTAATTGTCTAGAAAAGAATGACAGCAACCTATGTACATATATGCCTAATAAATTGATGTATGGATTACAATAAGAAGTGTAAGAGCCCTCAATAAAATGATTAAAAAAATACACATCTCTTACTTAGAAAAAGCACACTAGTAACTAAAGACAAAATGGGTTGAAGAGTTTGGAGATGATATCTTGCATGAAGAAAGCAAGAGAATTCTTAAGAGATACTTAAAAAAAGAGAAAACATCAAAAGTAATGAAGCGATGTTCATACTCACTCTTGAACATAGATTAAACAACCAGACAACCTTGCTGTCATTGAGTCAGTTATGACTGATAGCAACATGCCAGGTAGAATACTACTATTCCTTTGATTTGGGGCTCAAACTTGATTCCAGCCCAAATCTCAAACCAATTCTTATGACATGATGTAACTGCAGAGATGCCCTTATGAAGAGATCACTGATGATGTGGCAAAGCATGATGAAGAAACCAGGTGGTGCCCAACTATCAGAAAGAACAGTACCTGGGGTCTTAAAGTCTTGTCTTTTTTTCTGTATATGAAATCCAGTATTGGTAAATCTAGAGAGCCAGTAACTGGTTTGGTGATTACCCAAGGTTCTCCTAGATATGGGGAAATGGGGAGTTCATGAGTATGAGAAGAAAATACTCTGAAATGGATAGTGGTTGTGATTATGTAACTCTTATTAATATGGTTGAACTAATTTATATGTATGTAAATTACACATCAATAAAATTGTTTTAAAACTTAGTTTTATGGTTTTCTGAGTCTATTAATTTTTACAGGAGTAGAAAGCCCATTTGAATTGCTGACTTTGTGGCTAGCAGTGAGACTCATAATCCACTGCACCACCAGTGTGCCTCCACTCTAGAATATGTAGCACATCTGTATTAAATGAGGACAGATTAAATTAAATCAAGTTGATTTTGACTCATAGTGACCCTATAAGACGGAGAATAAGTGCCCTGAAAATCTTTTAAGGAGTAGAAAGCTTCATCTTTCTCTGAGGAGTGATGGGTAGTTTTGAGCTACTAATGTTCTGGATAGCAGCCCAAGGCATAATCCACTAAACCACCTAGGTTCAGAATCCCCACGATGACAGTGAGGTAAACCAAATGGAAGAACAATGAATCAAGCGCTGAAATAAGGAGATTTCACAGAATGCCTTAAGAGTATTATAATGCATACAGTGTGTACAGTATTATAATGAAGTATGCAAAAAACTTGGTTAGAAACTGAAAAAAGGACACACTTGGCATTTCTCAAGCTTAAATAACTACAGACAAAATTTAAGCCTCGAGGGACAACATTGAAGGATTCTATGGGGGACATATTGAAAAGTGCAGGAAGTATCAAAAAAAGAAGAAAGGAATAGAGTCAATACACCAATAAGAGTCCAAATTCCAATCGTTCTAAAGAAATGCACAGCTGTCAAGTTGAGTGGAGTCTATAGGATGGGGTAGGACTTCCTTATAAGATTTCCAAGATTTTAAATCTTTATAGAAATAGATTGCCACATTTTTTTCCCCATGGAGCAGGTTGTGGGTTAGAACCACCCACTTTTTAACTAGCATATTATGAACCACTTCATCACTGGGTTTCCATTCAACCATTTCAGGGATTAAATTATGATCAAAAACTGATGTTATGTAAAGGGAGAATTTCAAACTGTGATGATGAAGTCTTGATCAAAAACAAGGCTATAGGACTTGCTAGAATACCACTACTACTGTTTTGACGAAGAATGCTCTGCTAGGAGCCCTTGCTCAAGCATGCCAAGAATTTAGAAGGGGGTTACCTCACTGACCCCCTAGAAGAGATTCATGTGTGTACCTATCCCAAAGAGAGATGATCCTAGAGAATGTGAATATTATCAAACAAAATCATATCACATGCAAGTAAAAATTTGCCGAAGACAATTAAAGATTGCAGTACTATATTGACAAGGGACTTCCATCAATTCAGGCTGGATTCAGCAGAGGAGGATCTTAGTTGGAAACAGAATACCAGACCGATGTTTACCTATGTTTTATTGACTATGCAAAGACAGTTGATTCCATGGACTTCCAGAAGAATGAATTGGTTCTAACAAATTATGAATAGCATTGCCTAGAATGAGCCTTCCAGCACAATTAAGAGTGCCCTTGCCTTATGTGTACCTAGACCAAGAGGCAGTCATTCAAACAGAACAAGGGGGTGCAACTTTGTAAAATCAGGAGAGGTATGAGTCAAGGTTGTATTTTTTGCCACATCTATGCAGTCAGTGAGCAGAGAAAATAATCCAAGAAGCTGAAGTACAAGGAAAAATACTGAGTAACTATAAGAAGGAGAATGCTCCTGTCACTCAGATTCTGGTGACACCAGGAAGAAACTAATCAGCCATATGTCAATAGCACAAGGCTGCCTGCTGAGAGTGAAGAGTGTTTGAAACAATGTTGAAGATCAAGTGCTGTCATTTTCAGTGTGGATTACACCTCCCTGTAAAGAAAGTAAAAATCCCTACAGCTGGACCCATAAACACCACCATGAGAAACGGAGCAAAGATTTCATTTTACTTAAACTCTATACCAATGGGAGAAGCAGTCAAGAAGTCAAGCAGTATACAGCATTAAGAAAATATGCAAATGGCCTCTTTCAAGGGTTAAAGAGCAAGTATTCATTGAAAAGATGAAGGCATGCTTGCGTGCTGTGACTCAAGCCATGGTATTTAAAATCCCCTCAGAGGCATGTGAAAACCGAACAAGGATCCAGGAAGATTGAGGACTTGAAACCTTGTCCTTATGCTGGCAAAGAGTGTTGGAAACCCCATGGACTTCCAGAAGAACCAAAAAATCTGTGTTGAAAGAAATACAGATAGGAGGATGCTCTTAGAATTGAGGGTGGTTTGAAAAAAAATTTCCCAAGTACTTTGGACATGTTGCCAGGATAAACCAATCACTGAAGGACACTAGGTAAAGCAGGACATGAGCAGAAAAATAAGAAGATCTTTCAGGTGATGGACTGACACAGTGACTGTGCAATGGCTGGCAGAGCAACAATTCGGAGGATGGTACAGGGCCTTGCAATGTTGTGCTCTACTGCTAACTGCCCGGATTTTGCCATGTTGCTCACCTACTCATTGGCCCCTGTCAACAACAGTGAAATGGGGTAGCGCTGTTGCTTTAATCTTTCGATACCCACTAACTAAAGGGACGTGACTGAGCTTATATGTCCTATGATTCAGTCCCTCGACACAGAGCTGGGCTGCTGAAAGATGCATCTGATTGAAGGGAGAAGCATCATCTATCATGGAGGCATCATCCATAATGGAGGCCTGCCTTTACCTCCTGTAATGCTCAGGGGAGGAGCGGCTTATCTTCAGGATGGCCAATTCTTTATGGTTAGTATCAGAAATGAGCCTATCCATCAGCCACATGAGACCTTTAAAGGGGCACCAAGGCCATAAACTTTATGAAAAAGGCTAGAGATTGCATTCAGCCCTCAAGCAGATACACAATTACCCTAAACTCAGTTCAGGGCAGGGAGGCTAAATCTTCTTTGGGAAAAAAAAAATACAAGTCACGAGTCCCACACTCATCAGGACTTTCAGAAACTAAGAGGAGTTTTCAGATAAATGTGACCTCTACTAACTATGCAAAGAAAAGAATTAAAATGGGAAAAATAAGGGAAAGGGAAAAATGAGAGCAGAAACCACATAAGTCATTAGGCTGCACTGGGAAGGGAAGAAAGGAAGACAGAGGTGTATGAGGGGTGGCGGGGGAGGGGGGTGTCTGTAAATACTTGCCTACTTATGAAATAAACTCACTGATATTGAGGTGACTTGAAAAATCCCATTGATTTATTCACTCCAGGCAGAAGTGAGAAAATCTCATTTTCATGAGCTTTCCCTCCTACCACTCAGTTCCCTGGTGACACAGAGAGTAAACCTTTTCTAAGGGTTCTCCCCGACAGTTTGACATTTTGTTGAATTAGCTGGCATATATTGTACCAAATTTATATGCTGTATCTTTCCTCCCAAGCAAGGACAGATTTCTTATTGACTAGAGTTCTTTGGGTGCCATGAGAACTCTGGAAACTTCCCATAGTGCTCTTGTGTCTGAAATCTGCCTATCTGACTTGAAAATCCCCCAACTTCTCACTGTCTACCTGCCTGGATGCAAAAGACGAAGGCCTTGTAAATCTCAGTGGTATTGTGCTGTGACACCAAAGATCCTGTCCCCTAGGGCTCCGCTGTTAATACTGACATAATGTTTTATCTGGCGCATTTTAAGAACATTTGAAATATTTAGAAAAAGGGAGGGAGAATTGGAGGGGTGAGCCATCATTTCTCTGGGACAACTGCGTCTGTTTATGACCCCGCAGTGAGGGATATTCTGCACACAGGTGCTGGGCCACAAAAGGAACACTGTGGTGCGTTATGTGCTAAGTGTAGGAAGCTTATCTGGCATCACTGATATGAATGATTCAGTGAGCTGAATGGTGAGTGCCAGAAATAGCTTTTGGAAGGCTTAATTGAATACGCATGGAGGTGCTTTTCTAATCCAATAAATGCTTCACTAGGAAGCAGTGGCATCAAGGACGGCAATCGTTGCTATTTGGGTATTTTAAGAGGATCAGGATACGATTCCCACCTTTTAGGTCTTGTGATGGCTTTTATCAAGTTAGTGTCCCATCACTAAACCCAATTTTGGATAAAGACCCAATTTTGTATTTTACAATATGCAAACCACGGGGGCTACTGAAGCAATAATACTTAAGGTTTTAGGAAGGTAAATAAAATGTATTTCCATAAAGTTATAAAATCTTTATCAAACAAAAAGTATTCACACACAAAGGCAAAGCTACTGTTTCTCAGTGGATTCTAGGGCTGAATGCTTTTGAGGGTGGCGCTTCAATCTTTCTAACTGCTCTAAAAAATGCCTACACATTTTTGTTTACACCACCTCCTAACGGCAGTTTAGGCAGCGACAGGGGACTCAAATTGTGCTCCCTCTCAATAAGTTTTTGAATTTGCGGAATAAAAAGAAGTCTGAAGGGACCAGATCTGGGCTGTAGGGATGATGAGAACAGATTTCTCCAAGAAATTCTGGAGGGGAGCTGAGGCTATTCTCAAAGAATGAGTGGGCATAGTGTGATGAGGAGGAAAAAAATTTCCTCTCCACAACTTTTTGGGACCTTTCCACAACAATACAAATTTTGATTTTCTTTATCAATACAACCTCATCATCATCCTGTGTCCACAATCTATCGGTATTATCCCTTCAGCATTCCAGGTAACAGTCGCCATAACCTTCTGAGCTTGCTTGCTTGCTTAGAGTTCAATTGGCTGAGCATATTCTCATTGGGAATCATTTTTAATGGAATGTTGTGTGTGTGGACACTCTGATGAGATGAAGACAGGGGTGTTGGTGAGACATCTTATTTTCCTCCTTCAGGAGATCACAGAGATGTATTTAAACATTTTGAATTGAATAGATTCATTCACATCGGAACTGGAACCTGAGGAGCGACACTTTTTGACCGGCACTTAATTAGCAGCGTTTTTGCCAGACACAGTTCTGAGAGCTTTACATTCATTGACCGGCACAGCCACTCTCCACGGTAGTACAAGTCACACAAATCCCCCTTTGTATGGAGCAGATCCCTGTAAGGTGTTGTTGTTTTTTAAGGAGTTGAAATGAACCTTCTGGTCCTCTCCACTGTGATATTTTCAGTGCAGTAGTGCTCCTCCATTGACTGTTGCTCAGAAGAGCTCTGTGGGTACTATGGGATTGGGATAAAGCTACTGATGACAAGGGCGACAACTCGAGCCCCCCAGCTACTCTCCAGGAGAAAGATGAGGCTGTCGACTCCAGGAAAGAGTCACAATCTTGGAAATTCAGGAGAGGGTTGATATGATATAGAATAGATTGGATGGCAGTGGGGTTTTGTTACTGTAGTTTGGGGGATATAGGAGCACGAGGGGATATTAGTATTTCAAATGAACTAAAGTGAATTCTGCTTGTTTGGAATAGATGAGCAGACATATATGAAAATAATTCTACCTGACTTGCCCTAAATCTTGAGTGCCATTGGAAGAAATAAGTCTCAAAATAAGTCACTAGTATTTTAAATTTTGTACCGTTGCAATGTAGGTTCCATGTCAACTAGAGTTTTCCTCTATTCACTGTTATTTCTGCAGAGCCTAAAACAGGAGCTTGCCTGTGGTGCTCAATAAATATTTGTTGAATGACTGAATGATAAATAAGCAAACAATTTAGACCAAAAAAACTCAAATCATACCAAGGGAAACAGAGAGTGTTAACCAGTTTTATATAGTCACAAGCAGCACACTTTGTGTATAAAATAAAAATCATTTTTCAATGTTCTCTATGACTGCCATTTAGATTGCACTGATTTGAGGCTGCTTGAAATGACCCCACAATAGGAAAGCCAAGCCATCTCTATGTTCCTTCAAGTCCAAACTAATGTTTCCTCATCTAAATGTCTTCATCTGAACAAAAAAATATAACAAGAAACTCCTCCATTGTCACAGCAGTTCTTTCACTTCCTGTATAAACCTTTTTGGTGGCACTATTTTTTAAAAAATCATTTCATTGGGGGTTCATACAATTCTTAACACAATCAATACATACATCCATTATATGCAGACCACATTTGTACATTTGTTGCCATCATCATTCTCGAAACATCCTCCTTCTGCTTAGGTCCTTGGTATCAGCTCCTCATATTTCCTCTCCCTCCCCGCTCCCTGTTCCTCATGAACTCTTAATAATTTAAAAATTATCATTATTTTGTCATATCGTACACTGTCAGATGTGTCCCTTCACCTACTTCCCTGTTATCAATGGGCTGGGAAAGGACAAGATTGGCCAGTTATGGATGCTGGTGTCTGCCATCATTCAAAAGATGAAGTTGCAAATTGGAAAATCCTTGGAGGAGAAATTTTGATTTTCCAATATTGGACAGATATTTCTGTAATACGTATATTCAAGGTAAAGAAAAATGGGTCCTTTATTTTGTTTAAAAGAAAAGAAAACACTTCAAAAGGTGTTTTGACGCCGGCAGGACTGTGTCTTGGCTGCTTTTATCGCTTTTTAGATGAACCATGTTGCCAATGACGTCTGCTAATCAGAGACTACAACTCTGGCTTAGATAGCAGAAATTGTCCCTGAAAACCCAACCTTGGCCCTATAGATCCTTTTCTTTTGAATAATTCCTGCTTCTCGCCTGGCTTTTCTCACTAGAAAGCTGTGTGTGCTATGATGCCAGGTGTGTCTTGGAGGTTTTCAGATATTTCCCAATCTGCTCTTGACCTCAACATTTAGCAAAGCAAAATATTTCATTCTCTAATTAAGAAAAATGACAGGCTGAGCCCTGGTGGAATAGTAGTTGTGTGCAGGACTGCGGCCCACAGAGTTGGCGGTTCAAACCCAGCAGCAGCTCTCCAGGAGCAAGGCTGGGCTTCCTACTCCCACCAGGGCAGTGATGCCCCCCCCCCAAAAAAAAACAAAGAAAAATGACAGTGATTTTCAGTTGCTAGATAAACCTGGACAGTCTAGCCCAGAGGTTCCCAAACTTATGTTGTCTACTGTCCTCTTAAAAATAAATTCCTCATGACCTCCCTAGCAATGAAAACCTTTTGTACTCCAGCCCAGAATCCAGGATAAAGTGTAGGTATCTGCTCTTACAAAGACCTTAGATCATTCCACACACCCCCGGGGGGACAGTGGCGCCCACTTTGGGAAACTATGGTCTAGCCTGTCAACTCAGAACTTAATATTAATGAAAAGTGGGGAATTAGAACTCATTCTGGCAAGTGAGTAGTTTCCTTAGCAACTTTCTGAATTTCATCTGCCCTGGATTGGTTAGTCAATGTGGAATTCAATCTGGTAGCCTACGGAGCACTAGCTGATGGTTGGTGTGTGAGCTTGAAAAGTGATTAGAATGAGAAGTGGTTGCATTTATAAGTAGGGATCCCTTTGGAGGAAGCCCAAGTGGTCCAATTCCTAGGGACAACTATGCTCTTCATACTTCAAGCTTCCCCTGATTATTTAAAAGTTGTATGGATTTGCACCTGCGAAGCATGAGAAAGAGAAGCTGCTGAAACAGGGATCTTCCTACTGTTTCTTGATGTTCAGAGATTGGCCTAAATATGGCCTGAAAAAATGGTGCATCTTGCACAGACTGTTCTTTTCTCTGCCATTTGAATATTGGCTGAACTGTGCTTTGAAAGAGGGATAGGGGCTATGGAATGATTAATATGAAAGATACCCTTGGGAAGACTAGAATTCCAAAACTACATGGCTATAGAAGCTAGACAAGATTTGAATCTGTCTGTTCAAAATGATCAGGAAACATTACAAAAGGAATATCAGAACCAGAGTGAAGCCCAGCATTCGGTAGTCATGCTGAAGGAGAGTACCTGAGTGCTGTAAATCATTAAGGCATTCAAACCCACCCATAGATACTTTGGGAAAAAGTCTGACCGTTTACTTCAAAAGACCACAGAAAACCTTATGTACCTGTTAGCATCATTCTCCTTGGAAACAAATGAGATCTCCACAAATCAGGTGAGGTAAAAAGGCAGACCCAGTGTTGCCAGACCTTGTCAGCATTGGTGTCCCTCCTCACTCCCTCTCTTAATTGCTGTGGTCCCTCTAGATAGGATACAAGTTATCTGTTTGTGATTTCTGCCTGCTAACATTGTAGCAAGGGTAGACCACCAACCAATGGTTTATCTGGAGAGAGAGAGCCATTCCAAACCGTTTCTTTCATCATAACAGTTTGAACAAACTGAGTTTAAGCATGATGAACTTTGCAGATATTGGTGTACTGCTTATGAGGAGCATCTCCATGAGCAGAATCAAGATGTGATCATCTCACCCTTGAGCTCCCTCTCCATGGATCCTTCATCACAGTACGTTGAACACCATCCAATAATTTACTTGGTAGTAAATATTATTATTGTTATTCCTGTGAGTGAAAAATCCCAGCCGAAGGGCTGGGGTGGAGGTACAGATATTGACAAGTGAGCAAAAACAATAACATTACTAGAATTAAGGTGCTTGTAATAGACCTTGATGAGTTAGAAAGCACAATGTATAAAGTGGAAGTGAAACATAGATGGTGACTGTGACTATTTTTCCTCAACTTTCTGAGTAGCAGGCAGTATGTCAGGTATCATTTCCATCAAGTTCATTCCAATGCATAGCCGCCTGATAGAACAGAGTTGAACTTCCCCTGCGAGTTTATGAGACTGAAATGTTTACAACAGAAAGCCTCATCTTCTCCCTCAGAGTGACTGGTAGGTTTGAACTGCTGGGCTTTGATGGTCAGCTGCCCAGTGGGTAAACCACTTATGTACTGCATATAGTCTAGGACTAGATGACTGGTCTGCCCAGTACGTGAGATCAAATTAAAGTATATATTTTCAATGATTCATTTATCACAATGAAAACTACTAACCCAATAAGGAGAAGCTTCTTTATCCCCATTAAGGTTTTTCTAACATTTGTGAAAAAGAACAACTTGGCCTATAGCCATTTCTTGGGCTCATAATCTGACCTGACCTGGTAGTTTTGCAATCAGTGACTACAAATAGCATCAGTTTCCCTATCAGGTACTGAAGATAAGATGGTAGCAGAGTATTTGTTTTATCCTGGATAATTGCTAACCTGATCATTACAATGTCCTGTTAATACCTTGGGGTGTTCATGGTGCTGTTCTTGGTGTTTCTTCAGCTCTCGTTCTGAAGATCCAATACTTATCTCTGGGATAACATGTCATATGATCTGTATGCCCACCTTTGATCTTCCAACTGGAAGTGAATGATTCACCCTTTGAGTCCCAGGTCTCATATCTATATTTCTTTCATGGCTGCTGTTGATCTTGTATATAAGGATATGTGCATACATTTAGGGCCAACTGTGTGTACAGTACAAGCACCTATTAGAGATGGATACGAAATCAGGTAAACATGTTTCCTTCTCGACATACATGTGTAATCTAATCTACATTTAATCATGTCTTCAATCATGGCACTCATATATATATATATATATATATATATATATATATATATATATAGCAGTCTTGGAAATATTTATTAAATAATTTTCTGTGCATATATCTGATTTTTCCACTTATCCCTCCATCTCGATTCCTAGCTCTATAATGTCGCTTCTGTGAAAAAAGATCATGTTCTTGAAAATAATTTGTCAATTCAACTTTGAAGAACTGTTCATTCCCTCTCCTTATTGCTTTGATTTCAACTCCACTTACAGGGAACAGCCTCCTGTATACTTCGCCACTGGGCAAAGAGAATGGGTGACACATCTGAGATGCAGGTGTGGGGTTCCTCCAAGAATTCAGCATGTGCTTGTCACCTGACAAGGAAATTATAACTCAATTAGGATGTGTCCATGGGTGTTTTGTCCACTATGCTGGTTTCCGCCCCCATGCAGATCCAGCTTGGCAAGTCTATACCCATCTTTCTCTGTTCATGAAAATTGTCCTTCAATCTCTGTTTATCCTTTAGCCAACAAACTAGTTTCAGTTTCAGTTCAGTTGTAACATTATGGCGACAGCCCACAGAGACATTTTCTGTGCAGTAATTTAGCTGTCAGTCTGGAAGTGGTAAAGAAGCAGAAAGATGGATGCTGAGCCTAGGGCATGCCTGAGCCCATCCTTGCTTGTCTTTACTTGGGTGTGCACTTATTCAAGCAGATAGGGAAAACATTTCCTCCAGCTTCTCTTGGCCATTACTTGCCATCTTGCTAGGGGAAAATATTCTGGCCAGAACTCTGCTCGTTGCTAAGAGCCATCTGAATATCCATCTAGAAGTGGAGGTGAAGGTGGGGATCTTTTAAGTGAGAGAATCGGCTCAACTAGATGCATGTGCAAAAGCAAGTGGACGATTCCATTTGTTGCAGAATCATGGAATACAGGACTGCATTGCCACCTTGTTTGGGGTAATTTTAGCAGGGAAGGAAAAGCAGGGCTTCAAACCCATTCATTCTGATTCGTGTCCTTGCTGGGAATCTGCCTTTCTACCCAAGACAGACTGAATATACTGAATCAAAATGTGCACTTTAATGGTATCTTCTCATAGCCTAGGTGGTATTTGGTGATCTTGTCAAATATAGATTCTGATTTAGTATAGTTGGATAGAAAGACAAAATCTCAGCAGGGCCATGGGGGCATTGAATCAAGTAGAAGAAGTTTAAAGCAATTGGGGGTAAGCAAACCGAGTAGTGTCTAGAAAAGAGCACTTATGAAAAATCCTAATGGTTTTAGGTGCCTCAGCTGGCTGATACCCACAATCAACCGATGATGACTAGCTCCTTTGAAACTTGGTCAGTGGAACAATTATGTTCTTGCTTCACTCTGACTGCACATCATGCAAACTGTAGGCAAAATAAATAAAATGTAAATGATAAAACCATAATTTTGCAAGAACATGAGCATAATCATAAGTTTCCAAGGACAGACGAGTATATCTTTATAGCTTTGGAGTAAACAGATCTTAGAATACATAAAACACCATTAAGGGAATTAAATTGGTAAGCTAGACTTTATTAGATTTAAAAGCTTTGTTCAAAGCAGAGTAAAGACTATGACAGAGAAGCATACACTGACAAAAAGTATTACAGACACACATATACATAACACAAAAGAGTTTTTATCTGGGAAATATAACAACTGTTCACTGCAATAACAAAAATCAATGTCGGTAAAAATAAGCAATAAATTTGTAGAGAAATACCAAAAGAAGTCACCCTCATTAATCATCAAAGTTATTCAAATCGAAACCACGATGAGTTCCAATTTGGGGCTTGTTGATTTAACTATAAAAATACACTATCCCTCCTAGTAAAGCTTGAGATTATGTTATTATAAATTATATATTGCTATGTAATTTTCAATTTTCTAATGCTAGAATTTAGAATCATGTCTGGGTTACATCTTTCAGTTTTCCTTCACTTCCTTTACTTGCACTTTTAAAAACAGCTCTGGGAATTAAGCTGTGTGTCAACGTGGGGCAGGATCAGAATGTTCCCAGCATATAATCCAACTAACCTAGCGTGGTCAACTTCATGATGGAATCTTCCGTGAAGCAGCCAAACAGTTTAGGGAAGAATCGGTAGGAAACCGCCTCTTTAATCTGGTCACAGACTTGATTCAATTGAGGGAAGCTCCTTTCAGGACTCTCAGTACAGACTGACACTCTGCAGCCCCCTGGTCATGTTGCCTGGATCTGGATCCCGCACCTGGTTTATCATCCTCCTACCTATCCCCTGACAATCCCAGGAGTCATCAGTGGACTGCTGCCAACCTTAGATTCATTCAGCTCTTTACCCACCAACCTATGGTCATCTTGCCTCTTGTTTATCAGCTCCTGCAACTACCCAGGTAAGGAGGAACTTCCATTTATACACATACAGGTGTCACTGGGTTTGTTTCTCTGGAGAACCCAGTCCAACACAATATCTCTTGTAGGTTTCTATAGACACCATTATTATTTGGATAGAAATAAGTAGAGTTTACAGCTTCCATTTTAAATTATATGTCTTTTTTTTCTCCCCCTTCTTCTTAAGGTACTAGCTAGAATCTCTCAGATAATACTGAAGTGAATAGAAGCTTATGTTATTCTATAAATCCCTCAAATTCTATTCACTTCTTGGAAGTCTTTTGGCTGTTCCGTGCTTCCTTTGAGGCCATTTCTATTGTCTACAGTTCAAGTTCACGCTTTTTTTTTTTTTTTGTCATTTTCAAGCAGATCTTGTCCACTGAAGTTTGCATTTCGGGATCTTTATTTATTTCAATTCTAGAATTGCCAGTTGCTTCTGGTATGTGTGTCCATTTAACTGTTGTGACCCACCATTTTTAACTCATTAAATCTCCTAAACAAATCTTTGGATAAATTTCTGATAATGGTTTTCAAGGTCTTATTTGTTCATTTTTATATCTATGTCACCTCCATGTTGTGTTTCTAAATTCTGGTTGTGTGCATGCTCTTTCCTCTCAAGCTAAATATTTTCTGCTTCTATTGTCTAATCGTTTTTCAGTGTCTATACTGGATACATGCTGAGCTGTGGAGAATCTGGGTTACATTACCATCCTTTTCAGTTAGCTGAGATTTGTTTGGTAGGCTTGATTTTAGGCTTTCTTGGAGCAATTATAAAGTAACTTTTACTGTAGAACTAGAGTTGTCATATCCTTAAGGTATGACCTTACAGAATCTCCATTGGTATTTTGATACCCAGCGAGGTCACCACTTGGACCACAATTTCAATGTTTTCAGTAATGTATAACTTTCAGAATCTTTATTCATTTTCCAGACCCACCCACCCCCCCCCAGTCAGAATTATCTTCCAGAGAATTCCTTATCTCATTCTCTAGGAATTGTACTACAGATTCAAGAGGATCTCTTGAAGCTACTACTGAGTGTCTTCTCATCTGTTACCATATTTCTCAAGTTTCAGCTATTTCGGAAACACCAAACTCCAGTTTTCTTTCTTTTTTTTTTCTATTCAAAGAAATGTTGCTTTCTATTTGCATTCAGGTACCGTTTGGAACTTTTTGGAATGTTGTATGCATACATTCAACTTATTCATGTATTTCCTTTCCCTGAAAGATCATAGTTACCTGTCTTGTCTGAAAACAGATTCTTTTTTTTTAATTCTGCCTCATCATTATAGATAACAGAGGTTAGATAAGTTATTATTTTATATACCTTGTAGCAGGATGTGTACAAAAGTATGTTTTGTTGTTAGGTACCAATGTGCACACCCTATCAGATTGAAAACTGCACAGAATTCCCTTGTTCCGTTTAGGAAACTTTCTCTTGGTCCAGGCACAGGCTCCCAGGAGCACAATTACAAGTTCTAGAGTGACTTTTTAAAAAATGTTATCTCGGGAAAAAGGGGAAAATGTTACTTATAGTTTGTTATAACCCATAAAGCCTAATGTCTTCAAATACTCAAAGACTACACATAAACATCTTCCTGGTAGTCTACCTTCAGTCAAGTTCCAACTCACATCAATCATATTCCTGGCTCCACAGACTATCCTGAACTGACTTGAATGTTTAGCAGTTCCCTATCCATGTACTACTGAAACTGCCATAAAATTATCCTCATCAAAATTTTGCTTCACTATAATATTAATGATATTTTTCAGCAATTTCCATCATCTGTTGGGTCACCATTCTTTGGAATGGGCATACATATGGATCTCTTCCAGTCAATTAGCCAAACAACCATCTTTTAAGTTTCTTAGCATAAGTGAGTGCTTTTAATGTTTTGTCAGTGTGTTGAAACACTTCACCTGCTCTTCCATCAGGTCCTAGAGTCTGATTTTTTTAAACCTTTGGTGAAACTTGGACTTCTTCCTAACATACCATTAGTACTTAATTAAATGCTATCACTTAAAATAGTTGAATATTCACCAATTTGTTTGGGTACACTGAATCGGTATATTCTTTTCATCTTATTTTGAGACTTGCAGTATCATTCATTAATTTGCCCATAGAAACCTTCAATGTCACAATTTGGGGCTTGATTTTTTTTCTTTGGTTCTTTTAGTTTGCGATCGACTGAAACTGTTTCTTTTATTTTTTTTAACTTTCTAACTGTAGATTTGTGCATATTTTAGTATAATGCTTTGTCTTCACAAACTTAGAAATATGCTGTTTTGCTATTTATTTGGTTTAACTACTCTATTTATAACAAGTTTCAACGTCTCTTTTGCCATATACTTTGATCTCTTTGTCCTCACTTGTCTTTGTAATGACTATTTGCTTTGTTCATGTATGATGCTATGGATGTCATCCCAGAACACTTCAGATCTTCTGTCATTAATGTTCAATGTGTCAAATTTGTTCTTGACATGCTTTCAAGTTTCTGGCAGGATATGAGCAAGAGCATGTTTTGACTCTTGTGGACTTGATTTAATTTTCTTTAACTTCAACATAAACTTAAATCTGAGCGATTGATAATATGTTCCACAGTCAGTTCCTGTCCTCAGTTTGGTTGCTGATGTTGAGTTTCTTCATCATCTCCTTTGTCCTCTTTCAGTTTGATCCCAGTGTATTTCACCTGGAGAGGTCCATGTGTGCAGTTGCTGTGTCTGTTATTGAAAAGAGATATTTGCAACGAATAAGTCATTGGTCTTGCAAAGTTCTATCCTGGGCTCAAATTTAATTTTTATCACCAAAGCCATCTTTTCCAACCATGTCCCTTGCTGTCTGCTTCCAGTCTCCTCATTCCAATATTCAATGATTATCAGTGCATCTCAGTTGCATGTTTGATCAATCTTAGACTGAAGAATTTGATAGAACTTTAATCTCTTTATGACTAGCATGAGTGGTGGATGTGTAAATCTTGATAATAGTTGGGTAAAGTATATCTAAACTTACAGAGAGATGCTATCCTCTCATAGAGAGCATTGCATTTCAAGATAGAAATGTGCTTTTTGACAATCTATGTAATGCTACTTGTCTTGAGTTTGTAACCCCTAGTATAGTGAACCACATGCTTATTTGATTCAAAACGGCTATTGCCAGTCCGTATCATGTTACTCACATGTAGAATAGGGACACTTCTGTGTTTTATTTCATGTGGGCCACTTAATTTCCAGTTTTTCTATATTCTTGCTTAATATATTCCATGTCCTGTTTATTAATGCGTGTTTTCAGCTGCTGCTGCCCATTTTGAATCATATTCCATTCACATAATTCCATTCACATCGTTATAGTTGACATGGAGACAGCAACTCTTTTTCATGATATTTTGAATGCATGCCAATGTGAGGCGCTCATTTCTGGCAATAGATCTGACAACGTTCCTCTGTGACTCATAAGGCTTTCTGTGGCTAATCGCTCAGAAGCGGACAGCCTTTTCCTTCTTACTACTCTAACTCGAGACGTATATCATTAAGTTGTATTTGGGGTCAGTTGGAACAAGTACATGTGATTCTTGGTTAGCTTTGTTTTATATTTAGTACAAGAAAAGACTGCGGGCCTTTTTTAAAAATCCTTTTATTGGGGGCTCATGCAACTCATCACAATGCATGCGTAAGTCCATTGTGTGTCAAGCACATTTGTATGTCCGCTGCCCTCATCGTTCTTATAACATTTGCTTTCTATCTAAGTCCTTGGCATCGGCTCCTCAATTTTTCCCCTCCCTTCCTGCATCACTCCCTCTCATAAACCCTTGATAATTTATAAATTATTAATACTTTGTCATAGCTTATATTGCTCAATGTCTCCCTTCACCACTTCACTGTTGTCCCTACCCCAGGGAGGAGATTATAGGTTGATTTTGATCATCTGTTCCCCCTTTCTACCCCACCTCCCCTCCATCCTCCCAGTATTGCCACTCTCATCACTGGTCCTAAAGGGATCATCTGTCACAGATTCCCTGTTTCCAGCTCCTATGTGTGCCAGTATATATCCTCTGGTCTAGCTGGATTTGTAAGGTAGAACTAGAATCATGATAGTGGGAAGGAGGAATCATTGAAGAACTTGAGGAAAATTGTATGTTTCGTCATTACCACACTACACCCTAGCTAGTTTGTCTCCTCCTTGCGACCCCTCTGTAAGGAGTAGTTCTTTACTTTCAGATGGACTTTGGGTCCCACCAACCTGTCCTCCTCCTCATCTATACTAATAAAATTTTTAGTTCCTTGATGCCTGATACCTGATATCTTCAACACCTCATGGTCACACAGGCTGGTCTGCTTTGTCCATGTGGGCTTTGTTGCTTCTGAGCTATATGGCCACTTGTTTACCATCATGCCTTTAAGACCCTGGACATTATATCTTTTGATAGCCTGGCACCATCAGTTTTCTTCACCACCATTCCATAGGCACACTTTTGTATTCAGCAATCATGTCAGGAAGGTGACCATCATGGGATTCCAATTTAATAAAACAAAGTGTTCTTGCATTGAGGAAGTACTTGAGTGGAGACCCAATGTCTATCCACTGCTTTAATACTGAGCCTATAAATATGTGCACATAAATATATTTCCCTTTCATCATATATAAATATATTTACCTATCTACATGCCTGTATTTAGCCCTCTATCCATGCCCCTTGCCTCTTATTTCCTTCCTCTATTTCTTTATACTTCCCTTCTGTCTTACTATCATGCTCAGCCCTCATTTGGATTTCAGTAATTTCTATCAGTTACCCTACCTTTGATCAATCCTTACCAGGCCTCTCACTCCCTCCTTGCAACTGATTTTGGATCACTTATTTTTCCCTTGTCCCTGAATTGGTCAATACCTCCTCTTTTCCCTCACCTCCCCCTCTCCCATATCCCCCCAGAACCATTGGTCCTGTTGTTTTCTCCTCCATACTGATTATCCAGTCTATCTTATCTAGATAGACCTACAGACACGATACTATGTACAGAAAAACAAGACATAGCATGATGAAATGACAAAAGAAAACCAAACAACAACTACAACAAGACTAATAAACAATGCCCAGAAAATATAAATAGATAAATAAAAATAATAATAGTAAAGCAAAACCTGTAAATAGTTCAAAGTCCATTTGTTGACCTTGAAGAGTAACCTCCAGTTGAGTCCAATGGAGTCCCACACACTGACCCCCAAATCTATCCTTGGCTTTCCCACAAGACCTCTATACTCTGCTCCTCCTGCTGCTCTGCTGCACACCCTTAGTATTTTTCTCTGTGTGGTAGGGATAGATGTCAGCAATCCCAACACTGTCTCCAGGCTTGTTCTCCCTAGGGCCTTGGGTTACCAAGGGATATCATGTCTCATAGTGGAGCTGACCATCTGGTCCTCTCTCTGTGTTGGCTGTACTGAGTGAGGAGATCTTCCTCATGGCTTGGTGGGCCAGGATATGCTCCACTCTCTCTTCCTTCCCCTTCATTTGCTTCTGTGTGCTCAGGTCAGACATATCCCTCTCCCATGAACTTTCAGTGCTGTCCTCTAAAGTAAATTCTTCTGGAGAGAGGAGCGGCAGTCCACATGATTGGGGGTGGGGCTGGGCTCTTAGATCCTCCACTGGTGCCCTGCTCTATCCTGTCATGCTTCATTCACATCCTAGAACACTATGTTTAAGTCTGGTCCCTCTTTCCCTGTGAAGATATAAGCAGTACTCTCCCCTTGGCATCAGTGCCCTGTTTCCCCGCTACACATTACTATCCTCCCCCAACACACACACACACACACACACACACACACACACACACTTTCCTTTATAGTTGGCTACCATAGGTAACCATGGACTTGATCTGACCCTTGCCATGTTTCCTGGTCCTTAACCCCATTGATTTTTATGTATAGTAGCCTTTTCCCTATGGCCCTTTTGCTTTTTTATTTTTTTAAGTTTACTTCAGTGGACTCATGTTGTAACTGTCCTTTTGCACTTGGCTTACTTCATTTAGCATGATTTCCTCCAGTTCTTCCTGGAGCGATTTGCTTCATGCGGTCATCACCACTTTCCAGTGATGCATTGTATTCCATTGTATGTATATACCACTGTTTTTTAATCCATTCGTCTTTTGATGGAAATTTGGGTTGTTTCCAACCCCTGCTTACAAGCCTTTTTAGCGACCTAAAAGCTGTACCAAAACCAGTGATTGTAATACAGAATTTGCTGTAAGTAGGGATTGATTCAATCATTTCCAAGGTAATGGAAATTTACATAATATTAAAGCACTACTAAGGATTTATCTTAAGCTGGAAGTTCATAACAGGACGTATACACTGTTTCTTTTTTCAGATGATTTTATGACTAGCAGATTGTTGGTTTGGAAAATGAGGAGTTGATACTAAGGACTCAAGTAGAAAGAAAATGTTTTGAAAACAGTGATGGTAGCAAACGTATAAATGTGCTTGACACGTGGATGTATGCATGGGTTGTGATAAGAGCAGTTGGAGCCCCCAATAAAATGATTTTTAAAAATTGTTGGTTTGGGGGAAGGATTTATGTAGGCTTCCCATTTTCTTCAAATGGATCAGAAATATGTAAGGACTCATTTTATTTGCTTTAATTATATTGGTCTTACATTTTATTTCCTCTTCTAGTCAATCTGGGTTTATTTTGTTTGGGTTTTTAACCATTTGTCTATAAATCTTTGGATTTTAAGTCAGTTCATTTAAGTATATTTTTATGAGTCATTATTTGCCAAATCTTACATACCTCACCTTAATCCTTTACCACAATTCTTGCCACCACTTAACTGAACGTTATTATATAAAGTGTATGCAAGGGTCACAACAAACAAAAATAGCATATGCATACTGTCTTTCAATATAAGATTACAGAGAAGAGATAGTAGCTCACTCAGTTGGATAAACTATAAATTGCCGATGAGTGTTGTTAGTTGCCATTACATGGATTTTGACTCATGGTGAAACACGAGCCCAATCCCATCGAGTCAATTCTTTCTCTTAATGACTCTATCATAGAGAATAGAACTGCTTGAAAGGACTTTAGAGGCTGTGAATTTTTACAAATGCAGATTGCCTCATCTTTTCCCCTTGGCTTCATGAATGGGCTTGAGCCAACGATTTTTCTGTTTGTCTTTTAATGTTGAGTCCATTGTGATGCCAGGGCTCATTGGCAACACTATGTTGTTATTTTTGTTGGGGGCTGTGAGCCAATGCTGATGCAGCATGACCCTGGATACAATAGAATGAAGCACTATGTGGCCCGATGTCCTCCTCATAGTAATTGTTAGGCTTGACCATCTCTGCAGTCCCTCTGTCAGTCCATTCCACCAGGAGTCTTTCTCTTAATGCCAACTTTCTATTTAACCAAACTTAATATCCTTTCCCAGCGACCAGTCTCTTTTTTTGTGTGTGTGGCATCACTGCCCTGGTGGGAGTAGGAAAGCCAACGTTGCTCCTGGAGAGCTGCTGCTGGATTTGAACGACCAGTCTCTCTTGATAGCCTGTCCAAAGTGTGTGAGACAAAGTCTCGCCATCTTCATCTCTAAGGAACATCCTGGCTGTATCTCTTTCATGACAGATTCGGTTGCTCTTCTGACATTCCATGGTTCTTTCACTGGCGTTTGCCGACACCACAGTTCAACAACATCTATATTCATTGTCCAGCTTTCACAAGCATATGAGACTATTAAACATACCACGGTGTAGATCAGACTCACCTTTGTCCTCAAAGTGAAGTCTTTGCTCTTTGACACTTCAAAGAGGTCTTGTGCAGCAGATCTTCCCAGTGTAACACGATCACTGATTTCTTGAATCTTGCTTCCATGAGTGTTGAATCCAAATAAAATGAAATATTTGACAATGTCGATCTTTTTTCTGTTTAACATGATGATGTCTATCGGTCCAGTTGTGAGGAATTTTTTTTGTTTCCATTGAGCTGCCAGCCCTACTGAGCACTGCAGTCCTTTATCTTTACCAACAAGTTCCCGAAGCCATGTTGCCACAAGCACAATGTCATGTTACCAGAAGAGTGCAGGCTTGATATGCAACTGTGATAAGATATCTACCAATCCTGATGCTGCATTATTCATTAGAGTCCAGTTTCTCAAATCATGTGCTCATCCCACAGACTGAAGTAGGACAGTGAAAGGCTACAACACTGACATACAATTTTAAACTGCATAGCATTCATTTGTTCTGTCACGAAGATGTACTCTCGGTCCAGTCACAGATTTCACATGAACACAACTAAAACAAACTCATTGCCATGGAATCAACGCTGGTTCATAACAACACTCTAGGACAAGGTAGAACTTCTCCGGTGAGGTTCTGAAACTATAATCGTTTGGGGGAGTTGGATACCTCATCTTTCTCTGGTGGAGCAGCTGAGTTTTGGAAGTGCTGATCTTGTGTTTCCACTGACCGAAGCATAACCACAGTTGGGGGAATAGGGGAGTGGGGGAGGAGTAGAGGGGGGAGGAAGTGGGTGTTAACAAATCCAGGACAAGTGAACAACAAGTGATCCAAAATTGATGAGGAGGAGGGTGTAGGAGGCCTGGTAATGCTTGATCAAGGCCAACGTAACTGAGAGAAATTACTGAAACCCAAATGGAGACTGAGCATGATAGTGGGACAAAAAGAAAGATAGTGGGAAAGTATTAAGAAAGAGAGGAAAGAACGAGGAGGCAAAGGGCATTTATAGAGGTCTAAATACAGGCATGTACATAGGTATATATATTTATATATGATGATGGGGAAATAGATCTATGTGCACATATTTATAGGCTTAGTATTAAGGTAGCAAATGGATATTAGGTCTCTACTCAAGTACTCCCTCAATGCAAGAACACTTTGTTTTGTTAAACTGGCATTCCATGATGCTCACCTTCCAGACATGATTGCTGAAGACAAAGCTGGTGCATAAGTAAATGTGGTGAAAAAAGCAGATGGTGCATGGCTATCAAAAGATATAGCATCTGGAGTCTTAAAGTGTTGAACATAAACAAGTGGCCATCTAGTGGAGAAGCACTAAAGCCCACATGGAAGAAGAACACCAGCCTGTGTGATCAGGAGATGTCCATGAGATTAGGTAGCAGGCATCAAAGAACAAAAAGTCATGTCATTGAGAATGAGGAGGAATGCTAAGTAAAGGCGAAAGTCCATCTGTAAGTAACGGGATGTCTCCTTACAGTAGGGTTGTGGGGAGGAGACAAGCCAATTAGGGTGCAGTATAGCAACAATGAAATATATAGCTTTCCTTTAGTTCTTTAATGCTTCCTTCCTGCCACTATTCTGATTGCAGTTCTACCTTACAAATTCAGCTAGACCAGAGGATATAAATTGGTACAGTTAAAAACTGAAAACACAAGGAATCCAGGACAGATAAAGCCCTTGGGAACAATAATGAAATTGGCGATACCAGGAGGATAAGGGGAAGGTCTGGGAGAAAGGAGAAACTGATCACAAGGATCTATATATAACCTCCTCCTTGGGGGATAGAAAACAGAAAAGTGGGTGAAGGGAGACATTGGCAGTATAGAAAATGACAAAATAATAATTTATAAATTAAGAGGAGGGAGGAAAAAATGAGGAGCTGATCCCAAGGACTCAAGTAGAAAGCAAATGTTTTGAGAGTGATGATGGCAGCAAATGTACAACTGTGCTTGACACAATGGATGGATATAGGGATTGTGATAAGAGTCATATGAGCCCCCAATAAAATGATTTTTATATGAAAAATTATCTTTCTCTTAAATTTTATTCCAAATATGAGATTGGCTGTAATGGATTAAAATCATAGGGCAGCCACGCTTCTGGAATGCAAGACTAGGCTCTGCTGTGTTTCACTTATGTACCTTCTTCACCTCACGCAACTTCTCTACACCATCTTTCTGCCTTGGTTTCTTGTGCTACAAAATAGTTAAGAAAGCAGTGAACAGTTTTAGGCTCACTGTGAAGAATAAACAGATAATAATACATGCAAATTATTTAAACAGTTCCTGACACGTAGCAAATGCTCAATAAATTTTAATTAGCATTATTTTTATCCTCCCACTGAAAACATGTACATATTTTACAGGTCTGAGTAATATTTGAGCTTGGAGGACAAAGCTCTCGATGTGTGTTTGCTCTTGAGAATAAAGGAAATTACTGGGAAAGTATACCATTCTTTATTTAATTTCATGCCTTCGGCCGCTTGCTTTGCCTCCTGATGGTGTTTTCATTTATTTTCACAAAAGTCAATATTTTCCTGTTTCTCCCTTTAAAATGGATTTTTATGTGGGTGATGTGAACAGTACCTGAAACAAGGGGAATTAAGCTCTCCCACATGTAGGAACAAACAGATAAGGAGATATGGACCTAAAGCTAGACTATTGTCCCAGGAAAGTTGAAAGCACAGTCATTTGAATAGGAAAGAAACCAAGAGTGTGAGAGAAAGAAAGGTAGGTGTGTGTGTGTGTGTGTGTGTGTGTGTGTGTGTGTGTTGGGGGTGATCCCACAGGGGTCAAATTCATACAGATAGAAACACAGTGTGGCTAAACTTGTTTTGTCATCAAGGAAAGGGTTTCATTTGGTCTCGTATTAGCTTATTCGCATTCCCTCTTAGTGTTCTTTCAATCAATCCTCCAGGGACGTGATCCACCATGTCTAATTCTTCATAAATCAGCGAAAGTTTAGAGAGAGATTGACAGTGGCTTTCCCAACGCCATTGTTTTCCGTCAAGAGTTGTATTCGGCCTCCCAACAATTTGCCATGCACGCCCTTGCTTGCTCGTCACACTGGGCTTTGTTCGGGCTGAAAACTGTGATTTATAACTGTCTGTAATTGATGACTGTGGGGTAGAGGGACTATAGCTCATGCTCCTCCTCTTTTAATCTCGCTTTGCCTAGAAATCCATGTCGTGGCGCATTCTCAAGGGAACTGGGCTGGGAAATTTTCCATATACCCAATGGGAGGCCATTAATCATGGTGGGGAGCGTGTTTGTGAAAGTAAAGAAAACAAAAGTCAGACCACCTCAAGATGGCTTATCTGAAGAATAGATGTTAAGGCTAATGTATTCATTGTGGGGCATTTATAAAACTGAACTATTTGACGAACCAGATATATTTGCTGCTCAGAAAGCAAAATTTGACATGAGCTCTTCAAGTTATTAGTATTGAAAAGCTGCTCCCAGAGTCCCTGACAAGTTTCTAAGTCGCTGACTGGGGAGCAGTTGAAAGCTTTTTTTAAATGGCACAAGTCTCTTTTTTCTAATAATGGAAGAAGAAAAAAAGAAGGAAAATACAGGGTTTTTGGCAGCTTCATCACAATGTAGCTTGAGGTGCCTGTCATTCTAGTATTTGCTGATTTTAATGCTATGCTCCCTCCCCACCTTCACCTCCTTTAGGTTTTAATAATTCAGAGTCTGCGAAACTTTCCAAGTTGCATATTCCTTGATGGGGCAAACACTGATACTGACTTTCTAGAATTAGTTACCAACTTTCTTTTTAAGATTTGGAAAAAATAAAATAAAGCATTTTTTCAAAGTGTTGTTCATTTGGAAGATATTAGCAATTTATTATGTAATTTTGTTTTTTTTTATTATCCTTCACAGAAGTTACCGTGACATGTAAATATGATACTTTGTGATATGTCAATATTTGGGGAGATATGTATTTGCAAATTAATTGTCATGTCCCAACTGGAGGGATTTTCCCCCCACACCCATGATTTTCATGTCAATTTTGGCTCATGACAAGAAGATTTGGGATAGAGTAGAACTAACTATTCCGTGGGTTATCCCAGGATGTACATTTTTATGGAAGCTGACTGCCTGATCTCTCTTCCATAGCACTGTTGATGGGTTTGACCCACCAACCTTTCAGTTAACAACCCGACACTTAACCCACTGTGCTACCAGGGCTCCATGATACTTCACGACATTCAATGCGGTTTGATAGACTATTAACACAACATGTTTTAGTGATTGAGAATGTTGATCCAGCAGGGGAAAATAAAGAAGACCACACAGAAAATCAAAGAGTTGCAAGCACTTATGGAGCTGGGTCATGTCCCCAAAGATCCCAAATTTTAAGAGCGATGTTGAAATGTTGCTTAATATCAATTCACTCTATTTGCTAAATAAACAGTTCATGCCACTGAAATGACACTTAAAAAGCTCTGGGGCAGGAATGTTCCGGGTCTCTTTCTGTTTGTTACAGTTTAGAACTGCTTTCATGGACCTAGGATCTATTAGTATAGGCACTACTTAAAGTTATTTGTTTTACTTTTGCATTGTTTTATCTTGTGAGGCTCAACAACAGCAAGACTCTCAGAACTGAAGTCAAGAACATTTTCAACACAGTCCTTCTCCTGCAAAGGAGTCTGGGCTGATAGTTTTCCTGTGAATGATGCTGAAGTGAAAATGAAAACTGTCCTTTTTATAGACTGTATTTCTAGTTAATTCAGAATGCTGTGAAATTAAGAGAAAGACGGTTCCTTGACTCTGGTGCATTAGCACTGGGAGTCCCCACTTAATGATGGGAGAATCAATGGGCCTTGGAGAACAATTCCTTAACATTGACCTGAGAGGGGATGTAACTTCAATCCAGCTCTACTGATGCAGCTTATCAGAAAATTATCCATTAGCTAAATGACAGAAAGCAGTAATTAAAATCTATAGTTAATCTGAATGAATGCACGAAATAACACAAACATAGGACCAAAGTGAAAAATTAACAATGCATTTCTTCCAAGGGGATGAGAGAGAAGTGCCAAGAATACAGCCTATCTCTAGGGGGGGCCTCTCTTAGCTAGTTAGTACAGCATTATTAGAAATACTATAAGAAAAACAATCTAGAAGGTTAGATATCCAAATTCAGAACACCAACTAAAGAGGAAAGTGTTCTCTCTACCTCTCTCTCCTGGAAGAAGGTCCTTGTCTCTTCAGCTTCTGTGTCCTGATTCCTTGCACATTCATTATACTTATCTTCACTCACCTCAATCTCTTTTATATCTCAAAAGAAATTGACTCAAAATATGGCCTACACTAATCCTGTCACATGCATGTAACAAAGACAACCTGTAACCAGAAACAGGTAGGTTGGGAAACACTGCACATATTTTTATTTTTTTTTTGGGGGGGGGGTGGGCTCAAATTCTAACAGTACTACTGCATGTCATTTACAAGAACTGTGCCCCAAACACATCAGAGGCATACACTCCAGTGTTTTGATGTTGTTGATGCTGCTGCTTTGGAAAATTGAGTATTTGGGGAGCACTTCCAATAGAGGAATTATTCAAGTCTCTTCAAACTTCTGATATTTGTCCTTCGTTTCTTTGTTGTAACAGTTTTGCACTTCAAATCCATTATTTAGCATGCTTGCACAAATGTTTTCATTGTAAGATCTCTTTCACTCCCTCTCTTCAATGTGCTAACTTCCCCACCTTGAAGCAACCCCTGGTTCTCTTACTCCCAATCCCCTATAAGGTAAAGCTTCCTGACAAAACATCACTGAGACAGTTTTCATTGAGCACTTTCTTCTTGTTGGCTACTGTTGTATATTGTGGATGTTGTTGCCTTGGGGGACAAGACTTTTTATTAGACTTTTGGGATATAATCCCATAATAGAATGAAAGTGAAGCCTCTGACTTCTTAATATGAACAGAGCAGATTAAGCACAAATAAAATATTCATGGAACTGGGGGGATAAAAATGCCCCCCGATATAAAGTCTAATTTTTTCACCAGAAACTCCTCTGAAGTCACCAGTGTATGCTTAAAATGAATTGTTGTAATATGACTGATTCTGCCCAGGTCCCCTTACTCAAATTCACACTTCATTTTTCATGTAGGGGAAAGAGATGGTTCCCTCCAAGACCAGTTCAAAGTAATGCATGCTCTCAAAAGAAGTGCATCCATATTCTGAGACTAAAATGTGGAGCCTCTTGGCTGTGTTCCAGAAAAGCTGCCCCAGGTTAAAGGACATAATGAGCCATCACAGCATTGCGTGCAATTATGAAATTGGAGAATAGATTTTTTTATCACTGTCCCTGGCTTCACGGCCATTGGATCCCGGGGCTGGGATTCAATGTTTCATCAGGAGTGCCTATTTAAGGATCTTTATGGAACAACAAGTCAGTCCCCTGGGCAAACCCATGTCAGCTGAATGTAGAGATCTGCACGCATGAGTGAGAGGTATTTTCTTGCAGGACATGCACAGAGTTGAGCACATACAGCGCTGCACTGCTAGGGGGTTTTCTGTGGTTTGGAGGTACATTGGCTCCTGGTGGCAAAGGTCGGAACCTGAATTCAGCCTGCCAACAGAATTCTATGATTTCCTTAGGAAAATGACTTCTCCGGCCACTGACCCGCTTTGTAAGCACAGGTGAGTCTTTGGACAGATGCAGAGGAACTGAGCATCTGACCTTTCTCTTGTAGGAAATAGCTGCTTCCAAACCTCCCCATCCCACTAGTCGCCTCCTAACCCTGCCTTGTTCCCCTGCCTTCTACCGAATCCGCCATCTGCTTCCTATGGGCTAGATGTAAATTTTATAGACTTCACAATTCGATTTTGTGTTTGGTTCCATCTTTTGGCACTTACTCTCTGAGTGGTCGTGCACATCCACGCATGCTGCAAAGTCTGGCTGAAATATTTGCAGAGTGGGCACTAAAAGGCATTTGTCACGTTACAACAGTTGGACACGTCTAAAAAGCCATCTCAAAATTGAAATCTGAACATCTGCATCCAACAAACTGCAAGATAAATAAATAAACAAAAGAAGAAGAATCCGCCGTTGCTGCTATCAATAGCCACCAGCGCCTGAAGGTTTAATCCGGGGTTTATTTTTCCCTCCGCGGTACTGGGATCATATTGGTTGGGTCGGTGTATTCTGCAAGTTATCTCAAAATGAATAAAAATGTGTGCGCTAACGTGCTTGGAAAAGAAAAAGTGGTGGGGAGGCGGGGAGGGGGGGTGGAGGGAGGGAGGGCAATTTGTTTCCAGGACCTAGGGACGGTATTGGGGCACGGCGTTTCATTCAAATTAAGAAACCAATTGCCACACAGTGTTCTTTTATGGACTTTTCGTATTTGGATAATTGAATGGCTATGCTGTGCGTCGCTCTAGTTTAAGAGGCATCTTTCCGAGATTGGGGAAAAGTGGAAAAAAGTGCTTTTACGGCCTGGCTTCAGGAATCTGCTGACTTGGCACTTTGGAGGGAGGAGGCAGTGCTGTGTCTGTTGCTTAGAAAAGTCCACAAAAATCCTTCCCATCTGTTAAGTGATAGGGGGAAGAGTATCTGACTGAACTGATTGCAAAGGATTGTGATGTTTGAGTTCTTTTAGAGAACAGGATGGCTCAAAGCAAATACTCCAAATGCCTTTTCTGCTAGTCCTTGAGGGCATTGTGTTTGTTCTTTTGTTTGCCCTGGCTCTTAAAAGAATTGTGGGGGGCGAGGGAGTGGGGGTGGGGAAGAGAGGTTCTGTCCTCAAAACCCAATAAGTGGCTCAATCCTGCTAATGTGTAGGTGGGAATTCCTCCAGACTCTGGAGCTAGCTGAAGGAAAACCTGGAGTTGTCTCCAGTTTTTATCATATGTAACCTGATATCTCGAACCACGAAAGCAGGTTGTTGACTCAACCCCTGGGTGGGTTTAGCACAATTCTATGTTAAGTGGACAGGGGTTTTTAAGAATGCCTTATGTGGGTTCTTAAGTGCCTCTGCAGAGAATGTTGCCTGGCCCTGGAGTTGCTGATGATCAAGGGGTATTTTCCCACTGGATAGATTCCTATATAGTAAGAGTGCCTGGACTTGGGTTCCAAGTTTCAGGAGGATATTTCCTGGCAAGTTCCTTTTTCCTTGTGCTCCGGTTCTGTCTCACATATGATTTTAGGAGATCAAGTGAGAGGACTGAAACTCAGGTCCAGGAAGGTCCAACTTTGTATAGCATGTTTCAGAGAGCTCAGAAAATCAAGATGTTAAATTACAGTATTCCAACTGCCACAGTCGGTGGGGGAGGTGGGGGATGGATCTTCTTATCCCCCTGAGACAGCGAGTATCACTCGTGCCTGTACTGACTGTGCATTAGTCTTGTGTCAAACGCTGTCCTGGCTCTCCAGTGGGTAAGCGGCCCTTCTTTTGCTTGCAGTGGACATAAACTTCTTCATGGTTCTTTTCATGAGCCACCCTGTGTGTGATAAGGTATCCTAGTGGCACTGGGGATGTGGCATTGGTTTGCTAACCATATGGTCAGTGGTTCCAACCCACCAGCTGGCCCACAGACTAAAAATGATTGTCTGTTGGGATAAAGATTTACAGTTTAGGGAACTTTACAGAGGGGCACACTGAGTTGTGATCAGCCCGACCACCATATGATTTTGGTCTCTGGGGGGTAGTACATTTTGCACTTGCTAACAACCTAAAGATTGGTAGAGCACACCCAATGCTTCAGAAAAGAAAGCCTCGGTGATGTGCTTCTAAGAATTACACCCAAGAAAATTATATTGAGCAGCTCTACCTAAAACTTTGGGTCACCATGTGTAATAATCAACTTGAACCCATGAGTTTTTGAGTTTGGTTTGTGTATTGGAAGACTAGATTTAAACAGTCACTAGACTTCTATTTTATATCTGGATCGAACATGACTTAGAACTCGGATGTTTCCCACTTTCATACAAACATATCTGGGCTAGATCTTTCTCTTTTGCTAGCTGGGAACTGGGAATGATGCTTTTCAGGACCTCTTGTGATCTGACAAAGCAGCCCTCGTGGCATTACTAGGTAAACATAGCCCCAATATCTGTAGTTCAAACCCACCCAAAACCCAGAGGGGCAATTCTACTCTGCCTTAGAGGGTTGTTATAAGGCAAAAATCAATATGGTGCCTGTGTGGGAGAGCTTATAAGTTCTCACTGTAAGACCATATAGACCCTAAGAGAGGACTCCGTGGGTATTGAAGCACATTGGGATCATCAGCCACAAATCACTCCCACTGTGTGCTTCTGTTGGACTCCCCACTTGCTCATGACAGTAGTCGTGGACTGCTAATGTGCGGACAACTCACCTGTATTTCTTGTTAAAATGCAGATTCCAAGTAAGCTGCCTGTGATGAACCTGAGATTCTGCCGTCCTAAAAAGCACCCTCGCTGGTCTCTGAGTTCTAAAGTCTCTGGGGGCACCCTCTATGAATATGTAGCTTATCTGGTTAGGTAGGAACTTGCATACCTAACCATTTATTACTGGAGGACAGATAGTAAGGGAAACAG